>JADKXX010011197.1:0-81364 GCA_017310255.1 Butorides virescens | reverse complement strand
TTGGGTCTTTGTCATGACAGAATACTTGTATACCTGCAATACAGCCCTTCTCTTTTTGTTGAGCTTGTATGACATGATACCAAATTAGAGACCTGATTTGCAGACAGCTATATATAATCCACGTAATTGGCCAAGATTCACATATTTTACAATCTCTTGTGATCTTGATGTGCTGTTCTGTAGCCTGCGCAGAAGGGAACAGCACCAAACAACATCATTTAGCCTCAGTCCAGGACAAAGAAAAACCACAAACACCTGAAACTGAGTTTAGTGCAGCTGGAGGGATTGAAGGAATGAAGCAACTAAAGGGGATTGCTTCCTAGTAGAAAAGGTGGTGGTGGTGTCATTTCCCCCCTACTTCCATGAGCAGCTCATCCCAACTCCTCTTCCTACTTAGTGTGACAGGAGGGGTCACGGGGAAGATAGGTGAGGAAAGGACCAGCAAAGACAAGTGACAAGCAGTAGGAGGGTCCTCTGGGACCTTATCAGACGTTTTTAAGTGGAATTCTGTGAAGGGGAAACTTGAGATCAAAGGCAGGTCTTCCACAGATTGTAGATCCCTGAATGGGTTGCCACTTTGGTTTAGGAGACAGTGACCATTAGCCTTGACGTATGTAGTAGTACACACTGGTCATTCTATAAACAGAATTACAATAGCCACTGCAAAAAACAAATGAGACTAATAGATCCCTTCCCATGAAGAAGGCCCCTTTAGTCAGAAATGCCAGATAAGGACAGGGCTTATCTTTAATTTTCTAATAAACTAACGGTGGCTTGTTCAGCCCTAAGACGGGGTCGGAGTCAACTGTACAGCTGTCCTGTCCCAGCCCCAAAAGCCCACTGATTCAAGTGGGCACCTGCGAGTTGAACTGGGTGGAAATCCCTTAAGGACTGTGGCAGCAATACAGCCCCTTGACCAAGAGATCAGTTCACAAAGTTCTGGTCAAGTCAGTGGGGATCTGTGCCACCAGATCCTCCACCATCCAAGACATAAAGTGGGGCTGTGATACACGTGCTGCTGTATATAGTATTGTATATATATTGTATCTGTACAATACACTGCTCATGTTTCTGCCCAAGGCTTCAGGAGCTCCCTTATATGTTCCACTCTTCAGGCTTCGCAGGCTGGGAGTTGTTGTGTTCCCACCATATTTGGGGGTTTGTAACATCTGTGGTTACCTTTACCTTCTGTCTTTGTCCCTGTAGCAAAAGCCACCTTCGCCACCCTCTCCTGATGAGATCCCCATCAATGTCAAGCAAGCGTACAAGACCTTCGCGGCAGTGCCGTTGTCACACCCTCTGCTCGAGACACAGGTAACTGGTGCTGGCTGGGGGGATGTTACACAAACAGGTACAAACAGGAGATGGAGCATTGCAGGTCAGCAAGAGGGTAGAGATTTGTTTCCTCTGACGAAAGCTGTCGTGAAGGAGGGACATGTTGAGGTCCCCTTGGAACTTGGCGTCTGGTCATGTTGTGGACAGTCACCCTGTAGGGTCCTGCCCCTAAACATATCAAGTCCTGAAAGCTCATTGAGTTTCATGTCGCTGTCATTCTGCCTGGATGCTGTTGTATAACCGTGCTGTTCTGATATAAAGAAACTCTGGGAACTTCCAGAGTCCAGGGCCAGGGTAAACCTGTTCTGAGGAATTTTTTATTAGATTTTGATCTTTAACTTAATTGGAACTATTCCTTCTCTCCTCGATGTGTTTGAATCATGGAACCATTCAGGCCAGATGAGGCCTCTGAAGGTCATCTGCCTCGGTCCTCCATGCAAAGCAGGGCAACCTTTGAAGTTGTAGGAGGGTGCTCAGGCCCAGTCCACCTGACTTTCCAAAAAGGAGCTTCTCCAGTCACTGTGGGCAATTTCCTCCAGTGTATGACCATCTCTGCCGGTTTTTTCTATATGTTTTACCAGAATTTCTTTTACCACAACTCGAGTCCGTTGCCTCTCATCCTTTTGCTGTGCACCTCCAAGAAGTCTGACTTTGTGCTCTGTAACCCCCCTCTAGGAAGCTGAACACAGGAATTCAATCGCCCTCTCCTGAGCCTCCTCTTTTCCAGCCTGAACAAGCACAGCCTTCTGAGCCTGTTTTACATATGTCATGTCCTGCAGCCCCTGAAACCATTTGGATGGTCTTCCACTTGACATGCTGCAGTTTGTTAGTGGCATTCTTGTACTGGGGAGCCCCAAACCAGGCACACTGCTCTTGTACGTGCTGAGTGAAGAGGAAGGGTTTATTCCCTGGACCTGCTGGCTGCACTGCAGCAGCCCAGGACATGGCCAGCCCTGACTCTGCAAAGGCACCATCCTGACCTGTGCTCAGCAGGCTGTTGAGGCATCACCCGTGCTGTCGTCCCTGCCTGTCCTTCCTGGGGAGCTTGTATCCATGCATGGCAGCACTCCAGTTATGTGACGTCTCTGGAGCTGTCTGTTCATTTGCTAAACTAAAGAAGCAAAACACTGTCAAAGCACCTTGTGTTTGGAAAGACCCTCTGTTCTCTTAACCCCTTGTCCTGTCACAGCCAGCCCCGCTAAAAAGATTTTCCCCGTCTTTCCTGTAGGTTCCCTTTAAGAACTTTTAAAAGCGGTCACCATCTGGTTCTGTTTAGCCCTCAATTTAACGTAAATCCTTATTACTCAAAATTGCTAAGCCTGAAGTAGCATTGTCCTGTGTTAATTCTGGGACTGTTTTGTGAGCCGGTCCATCAGCTGATGTCTGGGACTGCTGCTCTTTACGTGGCGTTGGAGATGCTGGGCTGGAGGGCAGGAGTGCTGGTAGAAAACTTTCTTTTGAGAACTTGCCTGTTTCTCTGTGTTCTCAGGAATTGCCTGGTCAGACCAGCGCAGAGAATCCCAAAACTGCCCCGGAGGTGAGTTGTGGTGGCTGGAGCTGGAAGTGGGATGAGGACTTGCAGAGGATTCAGGCTTTTGGGGGTGCAGATGTGGAGACAGGGTCACACCGTGGGCACGCAGGGGAGGGCTGGGGAGGAGGAAGAGGGTGTGGGCAGGTGCGGGCCACGCGTTGGGGGCGATGTGGGAAGGGAGGTTTGGCTCGGTCGCTCCATGGACATGGCCGGCGTGGCTCTCGCAGGTGGCCGTGCACAGCCCCAGCGAACTGCACAGTCCTGAGCAGAGATCCTTCCGTGAGCGGCAGAAGTATTTCGAAATCGAGGTGAAGCAACAGCAGATGGATAAGCCTCCCAAGCGTGTCTCCTTGGTAGGAGAGGATGACCTGAAGAAAATGAAAGAGGAGGAAGGTATGCTGGAATCTGTGCAAGGAAATTTGGCCTGTTGAGTGAATCCTTTCGCGGTGGGAGGCGTGAGAGAGCACACACCCCAGAAATCCAGCATTTCCAAAAGCCCGTGGGTGGTTGGTTATTCATAAGGCCTGGTAACAGCTGAGTGAGTGTTAAGGAGTTTTGTGGATGCTCCACTGTTACTGTGTGGACTGGTGGAAGTGCTGTGGTGTCAGGGTTTCCTGTGGTTCGTAAACACTTCAATACATTTTTAAAAAGCTACTACAAATGATGATGATTCTTTGTAAGCTGCCCAGGCTGATAGGCAGCAGCGTGGGGTTGCCCATGGCATCCTTACGTAGTATTTGACAGCAGAGCTTCTGTTGCTCAGTATGCTGCTCTGATTTTGCACAGGGCTTGCAACAGGAGGGAAAACTACGGCTATAGTTTTTGGTGTAATTTTCTCCTGCTTGAGAGTTGTTTTAGAAGGTGATGAGGAACAATATTAAGTGTGAAAAAGGGCTTCTACTGAAATCCTGGCCTTTTCTATAAGAAAACATAAGAAAATGCAGCTGGAATTGCACTTGTGGGCTTGGGAGCTGTGACTCTGTTGCTTGCAAAAACTGTCATAGAATATCTTTTGTAAATTGTTGGGGTTTGGGTTTGTTGGGTTTTTTAATTTTATAAATAGCTAGTCTTACCTTTCCCACCTTGCCTCCTACATTCCGGGTCAGAGGCTGCTTGTGAATTTGTGCAGAGCATTAGAAACCTCCTCAATTTCACTTGGTAGTTCAGGAACATGAATATGTTTTAAGACAAGAGTAAGCTCATAAAAGGTAGAAAGGAAGGTAAGAAAAAGAAATTGCAACTTGTCATTTTGGGTTTCTTCAGTGCAATGTGGCCAAAAGAGTCACAGGTCCAACATAAAAAGTGGATTGGAGGTGAAACAAAGGCACCCATGGAGGGGGTATGGACTTACAGCAGCACAAACTTGCGGGGATGATGAGCGTAAGGACCTGCCCTCAGAGGTTGCGTCCTCGTGGGTGTCTAGCGAGTGCCTTGTCTGAGTCTGTCTTATTTTGGCAGCTCGAAAACTGCAGCAGAAGCATGCCCTTCTGTTGGAGGAGGAGGCAGAAGAAGATGAGATGGTAAAACAGGTGCCTGAGAGGGGCGTGCAGTCCAGTGTCATCATTGAAGGAGTTGAGTACAAGATTGAGAGACTAAATGGAAGGAGCATCCAGGCTCCAGCAACTCGGTAAGACGAGACTGGCAGGTCAGCACTGCCTGCATGTGTCAGAGGTGTCCCAGTATCGGTAATTTTCAGGGAAGGTGGCTGGGTAGTATTTCTTCTTCAGCACGGAAATGGGCAGGTTTTTCTAGCTCTTTTTTTCAGAGGAACAGCTCCTTTAGCTGTGCACTCGGGTATGTAGAGATGTTGATTTTTAGAGACAGCTAATATGAGATAAGCCCTGATGCTGAACCTAGGTTTGGGGCTTTTATGCTTTTGTTTCCTGGTTCTCCTGGCCTTGTCCTGCAGGTTGCCTTGATGTTCTTTTTCTAATTCTTGGGCATAGAACTGGGGAATGAGATAAAAATAAGGTTGCGCTAAAATAAAGCAGAAGCTGCCCTTACCTGACTCTCTCTTCTGAGTCTTTGGAACAAACATTCCTCTCTTTGCACTTTTTTGTCAGTCTTTCAGTAGCTGGAAACACTTACCTTGTCATTTTGAACCTCATTTTTCTCCATTGTTTCTGCCCAGTCTCTGTTGAGGAACTTCTCACGTAACGAGTGCACTGAGACCTTCCAACTCCTGGGGCACCTCTAAGCTAAGGAGGGACAGCAGCCGAGCGCAAGCCAGCTGCTTGGTTTGACCTGAAGGCCTGCTTACCCCTGCTGGTTTCGTACTGAAATGTGGGAGGTTAGGGAACAGTAAGGCTGGATCCATCAGATGACTTTTAGGTGCTTATTATTTACACTTGAACAAAGGTGAGGCAGTGGAATAGACCGAATCTGTGTTCCTTGAAATATTTTTTTGTCACGCTAGAACAGAAACTGAAATTTAATCAAAATAAACTGGAGCAGTAAAACTAAGGGCTCAGAGTCACCATAAACATTCTTGCTGCCAGCCGAGCCGCAGTAACTGTGCGTGTTCTTAACCTGTGGAAAACTGGCTTGCGTGACCTCCCCTCGCTACAGCTCCAGCTCAGTAGTACCCGCACGTGCACGGCCTCAGAGTGCAGCGGTAACGACAGCTCGGCTGGTCCGGCCTTTGCAGCGGTTTGGTTATGAGCCCCGGTGCATTGCCGAGTGGCCTCAGTTGTGCAGAGCGGCTGCACTGAGAATCACTGTTCCGAGGTCACTCGGGGTCCGGCCCTAGCCCAGATGTGCATTCACCTGCAGCCCAGGAGGGTCACCGCTTGCCAACACCTAGGCATATCCAGTATCAGCAAAGGAAAAAGCTGGAGGCAGCCAGGCTGCCCGTCACCTAATGGCAGTTGGAAAGAGCCAGGCTAGAGCTGTGCAAGAACTGGTCAGCAAACAGGATGTGTTGCATTTGAGGAGTGGGTGTGTGTTAGTGGATGGGTGACCTCCAAATGAAGAAAACAAGTTCTGATGTTCGAGAGCATGAACGTTTATGAAATCAGCAAGGAAATGCTTGCAGCAAGGGAGAAGGAGCTGTTGAGCAAAATCATGAAGGGTTGTGTCTTCAAACTGGACTAGTTGTTGCCTTCTGGGGCTTGGATCTGTTCCGGACCTTCCTTGGGTACGCCAGCCTGTGGTGCTGGTAGCTGACGTGCTTGTCTTGCTCTAGGCCCTCCGAGGTCACTGAGAATAACAGCTCACAGAGGAATTCGCTGGAAGAGGGAATCAAGCCTGAACAGAGAACCAACTCACTGTCTGGGTAAGTGAATCAGCAATGTTCTTTGCCTAGGAGTTGCCAGATGATGGAGCAGAGGGCTCCTCCTTTTTAGTAGGCATAGGGTGTAAAAGGAAGGATTTTGTGGAGAAAGGGAAACTGATTGGAACCAGCTTCCTAGGAGAAGCTCACTTCTGTTGCGTGTCCTTCCACCTCCCAAGGGGATGTCGTTGGATGTGGTGCTAAACAGTTGATTGCAGGTGTTGGTCACCAACTTTTATCTTGAAAACAGGCAGATAAAAGTGGTGGTGGACCAGGCCAGCCTGCCCCTCACAGTTTCTCTCTCTGCCCAGGTTGAGTCCATTACATCTTGGAGCAGGGGATCCAGTGGCACCTGTGCGGACAGCCAAAGCTGAGCGGCGGCACCAGGAGCGATTGCGAATGCAGAGTCCTGAGCTTCTGAGTGGCCAAGAGAAGGAGCTTTCTCCAGCAGAACGTCGTGCTCTGGAGGCAGAGAAACGAGCAATGTGGAGGGCAGCACGGTGAGACAGAAGGACCTTCACTGTTCTCTTCACTAGGCTAGTTCAGGAAAAGGGGACCTGCTTGCATGTCTTTTGGGCTACATGGTATTAAAAGCAGGGAATAAATAAGCCCTCCTAAGTCAGATGTTACGGGGGGTTACGTAGCATTTGTTCAAACAGTGCAAGGCGTCTCCCCCTTGGCTGAGCTCATCTGCTTCTGAGAGCTTCATGGGCGAGATGTCTCTTACGTTTCAACAGTGCTTGTGCCATCATGAAGACAGTGGAGTTTTATAAAAAACCACAACTTAAACACCTTTATGTGATGGTGAATATATTCCTTCCCTCTCGGCACACAGCTTCCCACCCCCTCTGTAACAGCCAAAAAAGATGGTATTTATAGAAGCTGCAAGGTGTGACATATTGAAAACGAAAAATGGAAAGAGCCTTCACATATCCAGTGTTGCTGGACTGGAAAACTTGCTGAAGCCAAGAAATTAGCAAGACGAGGGCATTCTTATCCACACAAGACATTTCATCAGCTATGAGAGAGCGATTAAAAATTGCTTTGGAAGAAAGAGAACTTTCTCACTCAGAACTTGAGAGTTGAAGCTAGCCCAGGCATTTACTGTGCCATATAATTCCTTTCAAAAATCAGTCAAGCTGCTCCTGTAACTAATTATAGTTTTCCTCCCATAATGTTCCTGTAGGAGGCATTCAAAGGACAATCTAAAAGAGTCTCTTTCGGGGGTTGAATGAGAACTTTTAGAGGAGCAGGGCTGCTAGTGGCTCATCCTTGCCAGCCTGCTAGATAAGATGCTGGAATGATTACTGTGGGTTGTGATACCGCTTGGCAATGCCACTGTTTGTGCTTAGGCGTGGATGATAACGGTGCTGTCATCTTCTGGGGAGGCTCTGAGGATGAAGACCTATATCGTGGAATCCTTGTCGAGAGATGGCTAATTACCTTTGGGGCTACACAGCTTCCCACTGTTACTTGATCATGTAGCAGACCTGCTTGTGGTTTATTTAGAGCTGGACTAACGTTCCTAGTAGCAGGGCTTCTGCCCTTCAAGAAAAACGTTATCGGTGTGCTCCCACTCCTTGCCTTGGACAAGTCCTTTGCCCGGTCTGACTCAGCCTTAGTTTCGCGGCTCTCCCCGGTAATGTCAGAAAGCTGAACAGGTCACTGGAAAGCCTGTTGGTTACAGGGAGCCTTGATTTGGAAAAGAGTGACTTCTGTCACCTTGTAGCGTGTTTGTTAGGCCTTTGAAGCTGGCCCTGCTTTGAGCAGCTTTTGGATCAGACGACCTCCGGAGGCCCCTCCCAACCTGTATGAGTCTATACTTGGTAATCGCTCCTGGCTCCCCGCTGATGGGGATGCCTGCGTACAGGCACAGTGCTGAGTCAGGACGTCGAGAGTGCTCGGGCAGGATCGTCTCCGCCCTGGGCTCTTGTTTTGTGCTCCAAATGCCATGGGATTCCGTCTGCTGCTCTGATTCACTGAATGTTCTGCTGCATTTGGCATCTCACACCCGTTGTAGTTGATGCTGTTCCCATGGTTTCTGTGTCACAACTTTTCAGGGGCCATCATTTGCAAATGGAAGTTCTGTATTTTCACATTAAGCTGGGAATAACCCTTTTACAAAAATACAAGTAGAAGAGAATTTGTAAACCACGCCTGCTAAAACAGACGCATTGCCCTTGTCTTACAGGGCTAGAAGCTGTGTAGGTGTTGGGGAGCCAAATGTGTGCTTAGGAACCATTGCTCAGAAGAGGCTGGCTGGGGTGGAGACGACCAGATCCAAACTCTTGCTCCGGCATATGCTTCCTTGTGACGTTGGGCAGCTCACCCAGTCCCTCTGTGCTGCAGTTGCACGGAGAGAGGACCGCAGTAGCACCGTTGTGTCTCGCGGGGCGGCTACGAGCACTGCAGGCGTTAAAACTGTCGGTGTGATAGCGTGTAAGCACCACGCTGTTGTCAGGAGTAGACGTCTTGCACAGGGTTGCTGCTCGGTCTTTGCACCTAAGATAAAAAAGCTCCACTGTGGTACTGGATCCAACAAAACAGAGATTGTCCATTGGGCTTCTCCTCGTGCAGATCAGCATCACCGTGCTTGGCGCGGCGGTGGAGACTGGTCTGTCATCTCTTCCCAATGAGATGCGTGGGATTTTCTCTCCCTCGCACCTCCACTTCCCATGCACGTCTGCTCATGTGGTGGGCAGGCTTTATGAAGGAGCGTCAGCTCCGATTCCTCCTGAGCCCAAGCATTAACATTTCCAAGGAATTCTGTAAAAAAAGCTTTGTTTACAGTGGGCGTAGAAAGAAGCGTGAGGTTGCCTGCACGAACCCTTGAAAAGCAAAGCCATTACAAGGCCGTTGCTGGTGTCGCCGAACACGCCACTTGCTCAGGACTCTTCTCCTGTGAACCTGCTGCTGCTGCCAGCAGATAAACAAAGCTGAGAAATGATGGGGGGAGGGGGCAGGATTTTTTTGGGTGATCGCATGATTTTCTCCTGTAACACTACTGTACATCTGACTGTGCTTTTGGGCTAGCTAGGATCTCACTGAAATCGCTCAGGGCACGGTAACAGTTCTACACGGCACTGTGGAGGGGTCAGTGAGCGCTGGGTGATGCTTTGTCCATTAGGGGCAGGAGAGGGATCCCTGCCTTCCCAACCTCCAGTCTCTTCCAAGCACGTTTTGTCTGTGGAAACTGAACTAGTGCAGGGAGAGCCTTTCCGAGCTGAGAACACACGATGAGGAGAAGCTGCTTGCGGCTGTCTTGCGTTTCGGTTATTGGATCCAGTGCTATTGGGTTTAAATTCTGCAGCCCAGGTCCTCAGCTGCACTTTGCTTACGATACCGAGGCATAAGCTTTTATTCAGTTCTTCAGAGAAGGGCCTGCCTGGTTCCTCGGGTGGGGCTGAGGCCTTGCTTATGCTGGCATTGGCAGGAGCCAGTCACCATAACGTGCTCCTTTTTGTGAGACAAGGATGGACTGTTCCCCGCTACCACAGGTCCCCCGGGATGATTTGGTGCTTAGGATCCCTCTTCTGTAACTGCTAGAGCCAGCACAGCGACGTGGTGACAGCCAGGGCTTAGGTCTTATCTCCAGAGGCCCCCGGGCAGCCCTGCAGGCGCTGCGTGGGCGGGAGGACTGCGCCGCCCTGCACGCGGCGCTGCGGCCCGACTAACCCGTGCTTTCTTTAAGTGCATGCCACTGATTTTATTACTTTCTTTCTAATCTTCTGCCTTCTGCTTCTTTCCAGTTGTATGGTCTGTGTGCTGTCACTCGTGACCCCATCAGTTTGTACCTTCTTGGGCTTTCCTTTTCCTCCCTGTGTCACCAGTGCTCTGCCAGGACATGAGATGTGCCCCCACCTGCCAGCACCCCCCCCCGGGCTCTGTTGGGACCCAGGCCACGTTAGCGTTCTGGGCACACGCACCCGCTGGCACTCATGCCGTAGGAAGAGTGTGGTGAAGAAGGCTCAGGCGCATGTCGAGGGGGGCAGGTGTCCAGCCAGGGCCGTAGGCCTCCTGGCCACTCTCCTACCACGCACATGCTGTTTTACGGACTCAGTCACCTCTTCGGTTGCGTGTGTTGCAGGGCCCGTGGCAAACAGACCCTCTGTAATGCACTGGTCCATTTTGCTTCCCTGTTTCTTGTGGTCCAAGGTGCGTGCTAGCAGGCGGTCAGATGTTTGTATGCTCATGCACACCAAGAGACCGCCAAATGTGTGCACGGACGCTCAGTCGTGCCCTGCCGCCCCCCTCTGTAACTGCCTCCTGGGCCTTTCCCTTGGTCTGCTGGGTGCTCCTGGCCCTCTCCTCCATGCCTGTGAGGGGGGCAGTCTCTAGATGCTGAGGCTCTGGAGGCTTCTGGTTCTGGGCACGTCACCCCAGATTGCCCTCTGGAGGTTCCTGCTGCTTCTGCAGCAGCTGGTGTTGGACAGGATTGGAATCAGGAGCCTGGTTTAATCAAGGCTGCCCCTAGGTCAGACCCGTATTTCTCCTTGCCAGGATATGTTCCTGTGTCTGTTTCTTTCTTTCCCTGCGCTTGTCTGCTGCAATGTTCATCACCATCATCTCCTCTTCCTCCTCTTCCTCCTCCTCTTCCTCCTCCTCAGATCCTCAGCTCTTGAAGACAGTATTAAACAGTACGAGCAGGATCTGGCCAGGAAGCTGTACCAGTCCCGACAGTGGGCACCGGCTCCCGAGGCCAGGCCAGCTCAGATGCCTAGCCCAATGCAGAGTCACGCCTCAAGAACCCCTGGGTCAGGAAGCCAATCCAGGTGTGCACAGCCCCCCCGCCAGCTGCATGCTCAGCAGTCCCCCCGTACCCCTGCCCCCGAACGCAGCGCTGCCGGCCGGCCTGCCGCGCGTGGGGAGTGCGCTCCCGTGGCTGCGGGTGCTCGTTGCCCTGAGGTCCCACAGACCGCCGGCGGTTGTCTCGGTGAGAATGAGGGGGGATGCTGGGTCTGTTTGACTGGGAGAAGGGAGCAGACGTTTCTGAGGGCTGAGCCCACTTTTTCTTAGTTATTTCATAATCTCCCGATGGCTGAAGAGGGTTAAGATGCAACACACTGAGAGCACGGAGGAGAGTAAAGCCCTGAGCACTGATCCTACCCCCTTGAGCCCCTGCAGGTCCTTTCCCAGCTTGGGCTGCTCTCCCATCATATGTGCGCCTCTGGAAAGGCCGGCAGCTCCCCAGCGCGCGGGTGCTTCGCTGTAGGCGCTGTCTGTTCAGGACATACGGTGGCACGTGTGTTTCGGGATGGCAGCAAACCAGGCTGTTCTCCTCTCCTCCTTTGAAAGTCTGTCTGCCTCAGGGAACCAAGGGCGCTGAACTTCGCCTTTCCGCGCTCAGCCTGTTGACTGCGGTCCGGCTGCTGGGCGCGGAGGGCGGCGTTATCTCGTACCGAGGAGGCAACGCCTGATGTCTTTTTCTCCTTCCCTCATCCCTGAGGCAGGATGAAATCACTGGAACAGGATGCTCTTAAAGCCCAAATGGTTATTGCCAAGTCCAAGGAGGGGAAGAAACGCAGCACACTGGAGCAGCTGGCGGAGTCGCCTTCACCCGTTCCGACCCCATCACCAACGCCACTGGAAGGTACTGTACAGCCACCTCGCTCTGAGGAGGAGTTAATGCTTCTCCAGCCTAACTTGCCTGAAAGCACACCACTGAAAGCGATTTCCTCCTTCAGCCTAGGTTGGCAGGTTCTTCGGGGCATATGACATCTCTCAGCATAGGGGACGGGCCTGATCTATAGAAACATGAGAGAACACCTGAGGTATGGTTCTAGGGAACCATAGCAGAAATAAAACCAGCATCATGGCTTTTTAAAAAAACAGGAGAGGGGCATTTGTTGTGAGAAGGCAGTGTCTTTCCTGAGCATGGTCTTTTATCACACTTAAATGCTGCTAAATGGACGGGGCAGGCTCGGGGAAGTGTTGCGTATAACACAGCCGTTCGCTAAATCGTGCTTTTCTGTCTCCTTTTGCAGATTGCAGTCCCAGAAATGTCACTTCACCAGGAAGGCTGGTATGACGTGCTTCTGCTTGCTTTCATTACCTCGCTTACAATCTGGGGATTTCTCGGTTATTTAGCTTGGGTGTGGACTGTGCATCTGGGCCATGGGATCCCTACTTAAATCCTTAAGCCAGGTCTGGCTGCCTGGTGTACAGGACTGTGAAGAGGATGCAGTGGATGCAGGTCTGCCATGCCCATTGCTAGAGGCACCCCCCTTTTCCCCTTTTTGCACCTATGATGTAGCATCTGTTTTGTTTCCCTGTTTTAGTATTTCATCCTCTTCTCGATTCTTCATCTCCATGTGCAGAAAGCCTTTCACTTCAGAGGCTTTGGCCCCTTCTTCCCTCAGCAGCGTTTTCCTTTTCCGAAGCACAGTACAAACGCAACAGGACATTGTTGCAGACAGCTGCCAAAATCAGACAGACAAACGGAAGAGTGGGAGGAGCTGCACGGAGAGGGGGCCTGGTTTTGCCCAAGGTCACACAACATAGCCAGCTCTGGATTGAAATCCTGACCGTGCTACAGCTCTCAGGAATCTGGCCACAAATTTTCCCACAAAAACAGGTTTCCTCCATAATTTGGTGTGCGTGTGCGTTCTACTGGAGCACATAACGTTTTCTCGGCAACTGGAACCCCTGTCCTGACACCAGAACAGCTAAAAAGACGATGTCCCACAGACGCCTCATTTTCAGGGGCTGTATCCAGGCGCTCGTGGCACTAACTGAGCATGATGCGCTGCTTCTGCTTCTACCTCTGCATAGAGTGCTTGGCTTGCTGCTGGTTCTCCATCCACTTCTCTCCCCTTACTCTCTCTTCTCTGTTTCTTCTCTTTTGCTGTCCCTTCTAGTCCATGTCTGAAAAGAAGTTTGACTACCGGGAATTTGCTGCTATTCCTTCCTCCAAACCTGTTTACGAAATCCAGGTATAAACCTCATGCTGAACCCCCTACTGGGTTGGTTAGGGCTTGATTTGATGGAGGTGCCTGCACATGAAGTGATGACCTTCAGAGCAGAGGCTGAATGTTTTGAGGAGGTCTTCTTCAAAGGCCCCGCCTGTGTGGGAGGCAATGACAACCAGCCATGCTGTGTAACTGAGGGCTTATGGCAGACTTCAGTCAAGTGGAATTATGAAAAAGTTGGTCCAGGTGGTTTTAAAATTAATGACCATAGCTTTGCAAATATAAAGGAGCTCCGTCTTCACCTTAGTTGACCCTGAAATACTTTAAAGTGAAAGATGAGAACTAAAAGGGAAGAAAAAACTGTAGAAAAGATTGCCAACAAATTGCAAATTGGAGCAAATGTTAAGTTCAAACTGGAACGTACCCAGCATTCTGCTCACGAAGCTGCTGTGGTGGCAGTTCTCATGTGTTGTAACTCTGCTGTAGATGATCTGTGAAGTAATCCCGTGGTAAGAGAACACCGGGTTTCGAGGGTGAGCGCCATGGCAAGGTTGTTCTCCCTCATAGGAGAACCTCATTTCATTTAAGCTGCTTTGTCATAGAATCACAGAGTGGTTGAGGTTGGAAGGGACCACTGGAGGTCATCTTGTCCGACCCGCCCTGCTCAAGCAGGGCCACCTGAAGCCGGTTGCCCAGGACTGTGATCTGCCTTTCTCTTACTGCCTGGGTTAGTCGCTAACTGATGGCATTTGACAGCCGATTTGAGCAGATACTGTATGTCTGGGGGGGGTAGGGGTTTTTTTTCAGTTTTATATAAAGACAATGAAGCAGATACCTGCAGTTATGTTTGTGCTGTGTGTGGGGAGCTAGCAAGTACTGACACGTTGGGCTTTAACTTGCTGTCACGGCACAAAGGTCCCAGGCCCAAGGTGTCATCCCCAAAGCCAGGCTGACTTTAGCAGAGTGGCAGTTTGAGGATTCTTAGGCAGTTACACGTTATTTGATGCGTATGCTTGGCTGGCTCCTCTCACCAGGGGTATTGCTCAGTCCTTGTCAGTCACTCGTCTTTTTCTCTAAGAACCCCTTCCCTTTCGGGCTGCGCACCTCTCCGGGTCCTGTACCAAGTGAGTTAGAGCCGCTCCAGCCCCAGTGGCCGCTCTGGGCTACCCGAGTTTCCCCAGGCCTCAGCTGGGGCCAGAGGGCAGCACCGGGCCCTCACGCAGCTGAGAAGGTGCCTGCGAAGGAGGCTTCACCTCCAAATCATGGGGCAGTTCCCCTGGACCTCCCTCAGCGGTGCAGTAATTAAGGGACTCTGCTTCTCCCTGGCCGTAGGCGCACGGTCGGGTCAGCGAGCGCTGCTTGGCCGGGCTGCGTTCCTCAGCGACGCGTGCCAGAGCCGGCACAGCCCTCTGCGCGCTGCTGTTCGCGAAGGGCACGGCTTCTACTGCACTTTTGCTTTATTTCCAAAATGATAAACGGGCTGAGATCATCTCCCCCTCCTTCCTGCCTCTTCCTATTTTGCTGCTGCACAAAACAGGCCAGTGTGTACGGAAATGGGGGCTTCCTGCACTCTCACAGCTGTGAAGCTTCCCCAGTGCTGTCCATGTAAGTGTGCTGAGCCAACGTCCTTTACCCAACAACTAAAGAAAAGTTACACTAATTCTCACTTGTTCTCTTGAGCTGAGCAAGAAGACCCCTAAAAGATAGACTTTGGTCAGAAGTGGCCAGAAACAAGTTTGGCATTATTAAACTTGCCGAATACTGAGCTCCTCTGAAACCCTATCCGTACGTTTGTATAGCTCAGAGAAGCGTTGAACTCAGCGTAAGCATTGCGTACCAACCTAGACAGAACAGTAGAATTAACAAACGCGGCCACTGTGGAAGTAAATGGAACACCTCAACCCAGTCCTTTGACCTTTCTAGCCTTGAAGCACCATATGCAGCTAGATTAAATTCTCTTATTTCAGCAAAACAAGCAGGGCTTGGGACACTCATGCCTGTCCCCAGGCGAGTGCTGATTGTCAAACCACCTCAAGTTCGTGACCATGAGCGAATTTGTTCTCTCATGGTGTTGCCATTCTGGTCTGCTGAGCTACAGCCAGCTTTGGTTGTTGGAATGGTCTTCATTTTGTGATGGCTTTAAAATTAGCAGGAGCCAATAGAGTTCCATGGTTATCACGTAGCCATTTCTCCAGAGCTGCCTCTGCATCCGTTGGGATGTAGCTGCTTCCCATCCCACATCAGTTCTCTATATGCACCTGAATGGAAAGAAGAAGGTTGATTTTGTGTAAGAAGCTAGGCCTGGGTACAGTGCAGATGCAGAACTAGGATCCAGGACTCTCAAGGGAATGTAGCTCATGTCTTTGCTCTCCTATTTCTACCCCTTTTCTATAGTCTTTACGCTTTCTGCCTTTCATGTCGCTTCCTATCCTCTCCCTACACACACAGCACAAGGGGAGGGGAGCTCTGATGTGCGGACACGTGCCCCATCCTGCGATTCAGGCAGTAGGCTGCTTGACTTTAGCACAGAGGATTGATGTCGTAATCATGTGCATTCACCGAGGGTCGTGCCCTGGCTACTGTATTACCAGCGCCTTCGAGGGCAAAAGGTTCTCTGTAGTGTGTTGGAAGGCTGGAGGTGGGGAGGTACCTGGCACTGGTGTCACAGAGGTGGATGCTCATGTCTTCTGTTCTCTTCCAGTCGCCTGATGCAGCTGATGACCTCAGATACATAGATGACAGAAATAACTCAGGTAAGCTCATGGCCAAAGGAGTCGTCTTTGTACTGCTTCCTTCCCACCACGGGTTCCCCTTTGCCTGCTCATGGAATCACCCTTGAGGACTTCAACTTCTTGCTGCTTGAAGCAATGTCCTATTTTGTCTGTTCTAGAATGAAACCTCCAAACTTGCCACGCTCAGCTTTGGGTAGGATATTTGCATTGTGCTGTAGTGATGGCTAATTTGCTGAGAGTAGTGTGTAACAAGCATGCCTAGTTTTCTTCCAGGTTTGTGTTCTGGAGTAAAGAGTGGCAATAGAACGTGGGTGGGAAGCTTTGGGCCTCTGTCACCTGCTGCAAGTGGATGATGCCCATTGTTCAGGGTCTGCCTTGTGCCCCTTTTGCTGGAGCAAAGAGTCTTGCTGCCTGCAGCAGGCGGGTAGAGAGAAATTCATCCTGGTGTAAGACTTGAGAGCACTTGGATGCTTGAGTACCCAGGTGACTCTCCCAAGTGTGGATCTGTGTGCACAGTCCCTAAATAAGCAGTAATTAAAGCTTTGACTGCTGTACCACTTCAGGCTGTCCTGGCTATGGTATGTCTTTCTGTCCCCAGCTATAACAGGCAGCTCAGACCATCTATCTCCGACTTCATTCTAGGGGCCGTAGCAGTAGTGTGGAGCTCAGCAGGGCCTGCCTGCTCCTTAGTAGTGCTTCTCTCCCTTCAACAGTTGATGCTGGGTTTCTTCTACCTGTTTTGCAGCTATTTCCCCCCCCCCTTTATTTTACACAAGGAGCAGTTTCTCTCTCAATTTTACCTTGGCAAATCTCTCTGAGTAAAGGCTGCGCTCCAGACAGCTGATCCATGTATGGGCCGTTTCCAGAGGGAGGTTCTGCTGCAGAGATACTCAAGAAAAACAAACTTTCCTGAGAATGGCATCTGTCCTTCACCCCTCAGAGTAAACCTCTCAGGCCTGTGTTATTCTCTTGGGGTAGTCCATTCAGTCTGTGCACACCCAGGAGGTCGCTGAAGGGTCGGGAAATAATCAGCGATTGCTTAGGGGCTTCAGACCTCACCTGGCCTGTCCCTGTCGTTGGTCTGTTGGGCCCTCAAATAGAGCAAAAGCCATAAAGAAGAGACTGTAGTGCTCTATCAAGAGTTTTTAAACCCAGTCCTTAGTCCTTAAGTTGTTAAAGAATTTCACGAGTCTGGGTTACTCTAGGTTTGCGTTTATTCACAGCTCAGAGTTGGGCCATCACCTCAGTGAGTGGCAAATGGAAATCACAAGCGTAATAGTTTTATATCTTTCTATACCAATTGCATAGAGAATTTCCATGGTGTTCACAATTCCTCATTTGTCTGGCCAGCTGAAAGTCCGTTGTTTCCCACAGGTTAGCGTACTCGTATCGTTCTGTCTTGGTTCTGCTTCTCGAACGCGAAGCCCGTTGGCTCATCCGTCAAAAGTCTTCTCTCGGCAGCCACCGTGAATGCGAGGCAAAACCATAAAAATTTAACCTCCAATCTATCCTCTATTCGTCTGGGCCTACTTTAATTATCCTGCCTACATCTTGGTTCAAGACCAACTTATCTGATTATCTTAAAGTCTTGCCTTCATCTGTCCTTATTTACTGATTAACTCGGCTGGTGATTAGTCCAACAGCGGAGGGGGGCGGGGGGGGGGCTATACAGGGGACGCGGTGAGCGGTAGACCGTGGGCTGTTGAATTTCTGCCTGCACGCCTGCATCTTGGCTGCATTCAGAAGTCAGTATCTTTATACAATATCCACCAAATGGTTAATGAAACATAAGCAAAAGCAAAATTAACTCTTTCCTTTATCAAAGTAATCCTTAAGTCACCACTGTATGAGGCTGTGATGTGTGTGAGGCACCAAGAAATGCAGGTTTTCCAAAATGGGTTTGGCAGGCCAGCAGCTGAAGATGCAGCTAAGCTTTTTTGGTATGTGGAAAAGTTCTCGGTTTTTTAGATTCCCCCCCCCCCCCCCCCCATCTCATTCTTCCAGGCAGTGTACCATTCCAGCCACCACCGAGATTTTTATTTCTATGTAGATTTTGGCAAGTTATAACATCTGTGTGAGGAGTTTAAAAAAAAATCCTCCTTTTCTGCATCATTTCCAGCCTCCTGCTAGGCCTGCTTTTCTCTCTTTCCAGACACCCTTCTCAGAACATGTGGAGAAAATAGCTGGAATGAAACTATTTCTTTTCTGGGAAAATACTTGAGAATCAGAGTGACTTTTTACTTGCATTTTTCTTTACCATAGAAGGAAAAGGAAAGGAAACCAGTTACCCAAGATCAAGGGAGCATGTGTGAACCAGTTCAAAACAACACTGTGTGCACTCTCTCCTCCTGCCCCCCGATCATTCACACCTTCCAGCGTTTCAGGCACCAATTTGAGGTTCCCTATCGGGCCTTTCACTTCTGTGTGTAGTTAATACAGCTTTGCAGAGATCTAACTGCTACCTTAGTGACGCTTTGTACACCTCTGCACACCCCAGGATTTTAATCAGAATTATCCTTGACCATGGAAATATGTCTTTTTGATCATATGGTAAACTCATAAGCAGTCCCTAAACTTTATGCTAGCAAAGCTTTATAACAGAAACTCCAAGGACATCTTACTGCTGAGTGCAGGAGAGTGTTAACGTATCTCTCACCTGAGCGTCTTTCAAAGCGCACCGTTTTCTTCCTGTCCGTTGAAGATGGGCTCTGAGAAATAGTTCTTTCCGTTCTCGGGCCTGGCTGCAGTGTCATCATCTCCTAAGTGTGTTTAAAAAGATTATGCCAAGGTTTTCAAGAAGCCATGAAGTTACTGAACGACATAATAGCATTTTTAGGGCAGAACCATGCTCTGTGTTTGCTTTATGACACAACTTTTCCAGATAACTCAGAGTCGGGCTCTTTTGCTTTCCAGTCCTGTCGGGTGTCAGAAATACACCCTCGATAACTTTGTACTGCACCTCTACTGGATGCCTGCCTATGGTGTGTAAGAGCCCGCTTCTGTCCTCACGGTCTCTGTGCACTTGGGGTGTCTGGTGTCTACAGCAACTTACACAGGCCAGGTATCGTCGTATCCTACAGTGACGAATCGCTGCTGTATGATCAGTGTTGTCTAGGACGCAGCTCAGCAGCTCGTGCACACGTAGGAATGAGAGATGAGCTCTGCACCTTCTTGTATTGCTAATTTATCCTCATCCAGCTTTTCTGGCCACAGGTTCTTTCCCACCAAAACACCAAAATTTCACAAAATCAGAATCTCTAGTTCCGTACCAGTTGCAATGCCTGTGCTCTCTCCCAGCATTTTCTGGTTTCTCACAGGTTAGGAAGCATGTAGGGGAGGAGGCTTGTACTGGTTCAGAATGTACCAGGATCCCGTTTGGCTGGAAGGGACTTCTTAGGGAAAGAAACAGAGAAAATGGGCTTCCAGGGATGCATGTTCTCAATTTTCTGCAATCACCTATTAAGTAGGGGTGTCTTGAGCCAGGTATTATATCTAGATAATCAATGGGAAGATCCTCTGTAAAATTGTCAGGACTTTTTTTTAATCTTTCATGACATTATGACATTAGCATTGAGTTCCATAATTAGGCATTTTGTTTACTTTAATTCTGTTTCTGGGTAATTTCCTCAGGTCTTCTGGGATGCAGTGGATCACTATGCCTTATTCTCTCTTTCTGTACCATTCATGTAAGCTGGTATCACATCGGTTATCTTTCTTCCAGGCTGAAGAATCCTAGTTGTCCTTTGTGGGAGTCATTCCCATGCCTTTCTGCACCTTTTTTATTTCATCTATGCCATTTTTGAGGTAGAGAGGAACAGGGCTGCATGCAGTACTGCAAATGTAGGTATATGATGAGTTCATGCAGTGGCGGAAGGTGTTCTGTATGTTCTCCCATCTTTTCCGATATCTAATCCTCAGAAGAGAAATGGTATTGCTGAGAGGCATGCCAGTGTTTTCAGAACGCTCCCCCTGATGACTACAGAGTCATAATCTCATTTTAAGGCTGTTGCATTTTATATGCCATCAGGATTCTGTGACTTTTATTGCGCTTAAGCATCATCCAGTAGCATAAAAATAAACTTGCTAAGTCAGCGCGAGGTTCTGGCTATTCCGATATTGTGTCTGGTGCGAGCCACTGGGAGTGCCAAGAAAAGAGCATAAAAGAAGAAGAGCATGAAGCGACTCCTTCCAGAATACTACTCCAGGCTACAACAGTCTGTGTTTTAGCACTTCCTAAGCCAGAGGCCCTTAATTTTAGAGTTGTTTGTTTCTTTCTTGAATCTATTTACATTTGCAGTAAATTCCACCTTCTGTATCATTGCCCAGTCAACTCGTAAAATCCCAGCACCCTTTTTTGTCATTGAGGCTCACGGCCCTGCCCTGATGGGCAGCTTGGTATCATCAGTAGTTTCTCTCAATACAGTCTTCAGCATTTCTGTGCCTCCTCGTCAGGTACCAAACACTGACCCTAGCGCAGATAGCTGCTCTGTGTTGTGGTAGTGGGCAATATCTTCCTGCGCTTTGTGTTTTAACTACTTACTTACCCACTAAAGGATGTGCCACCTTATCCCATGGCAGCAGCTTGTTTTCATTAAGAGCTTTGGCTGAGGAACAATCAAAAGGTTGGGTTTTTTTTAAAAAGTTCAGTGTGCTGTGTTGAGGTTACTTAACATGCATGTCTGATGACTCCTTTGGCAAATTCTGGTCGAAGAGGGCCTAAAAGGAATGGCTTCCCTCTAAGCCCCCACCCCCACCCCCCATCTGGACTTTTATCTGCATGTGCCCATGTCTGTCTTTTATACCTGTTTCCTTGTCTGGAAGTCAGTCCTCTGCTCACCAATCCCAGTATCCTTCCGAGATGTCAGGTTTGTCACCTACATTGATTTGGTTCTGAGGCCGTTCCACACAACCGGTTAATGCTACGGTTAATAGTTGAGGGAAGGTTCTGAATTACAACTGCTCGTACTCGGGTGCTGTAGCGAGGGGGATGTTGCATCTGGGCGTCTGGCTTTTGAGCAGAGGGTGGGCCCCTGGGTGCAGCTCGGCAGGCTGCGCACCTTTGATCTGATAGGTCTGCATAGAGTTCTGTCGTTGAGGTTCTCTGCTACATCCAAAGATTTGAGAGAGGCTTCCCAGGAGCCGGTTTGCACTTGAAGGGAAAAAAAATCTGTGGGTTTGTGGAACTTTTCCCTTTTTACACAAGTATCTCACAGTGGTTGCTCAAGCCAAGTTATTGCAAAGGGCAGATGTTCCAGGTGTGTGTCATCAAAGCACATCAGAGAAGCTCTACCAGCTCCTTTCAGGGGGGGACAGCAGCATACTTCAGCTGCAGAACACATCCTAAAAGGCCTGGCACCAAGCTAACCAAGAGTCTGCCCTGCCAGAGTCTCTTTCCTGGCGGGTTCCTTTGGGGAGGGACCCAAGGCGCAGTCTAAATGTACAGCAGGACTTAGTCGTGTAATTTCAACGTTAAGCAAGGCCAAAATGCTCACCTCTCCCATTAGCTGTGGCACACTGTGCCGGTGCTCTCACTGCTCTTTAGTGTGTGCTACTCTGTTGAAACGGGTGCACTGCTTGGAGCACTAGCGTGCACCCGAGTCCTTTCGGTGTGCTTGATTTTTCCTAAGGCTTGGCGCTTCCAATAATTTTCAGTGGATCCTGGGTGTTAGGGGCAGGTGTCTTCTCACACGTGTGGCTTCCTTCCCAGAATCCACAGCAGCCAGTACATGAGCTACAGATCACCTAAAAGTTCTGGGGTTACTGTAAATCACCAAGACTTCAGCGCTGTCTCCAGTTCAGCCCCTGGGTGTACCGTTATGTCTACGTTAACTGTACCAGCTATGTACTTAACCCTACACTTTCTCTTAAAACCTTAACTTGTCCTGTCTACCCAGTTCCCCAGGAGCAGGATGGGCAGCCAGAGGAAGAGGAAGTGTTAGTAACGCGTGATTCATCCACACCTACTTCATCAGCACTTGAGGAGATGGCCCTGTACAGCAGCAAACGCAAACTCCGACACAGCCGGCGCAGCTTGGAGGCTGCTGTCCCTACGTAGAAGATCTGATGCACCTGGGCGATGGAATAGCCCAGCGCAGGGCTTTTGAGCTTCCTGTGCTCCAGGGACAGCACTGGACTGCCCACACTGCTGCCTCCTGGACTCGGGTGGGAACTGAGCACCCCAGGAAGCATTGTGGTCAACTAACTTCCTTCAAGGCTGTGAACCGCCCTCTTTTTCTCACCCAATAATGCACTGGGGCACGTCCTGAGCAAAATGGGACAACACTAGACTTACTGATGGCAAATTGAGAGGAGGTGTGGGTAGGACAGTGGGCAGCTGCAGCTTCTTAGCCTGTAAATATTGTGTGTGGGGGGGAAGGGTAGGACAGAGAGAATGTAGGAGTGTGAGAGTGTGTTGGGCTCCAGCTGTTATTTCCTCAGCTTGGATTTTTTAGTGGTTAATATGGGAGCTTCTACTCTGGTATGAATTAGAAGGAAGGTCCAGCCTGCCTTTGCTCCTATTTAATTTCCAGTCTTTTGCCAAAAAGCATCTCCTTCCACCTCCCGCACTGTGTCACCTCACTTTCCTCTGGGAGCGTGTGGAAATGGGTAGCTTGGAGGCAAAAAAAAAAAAAAAAAAAAAAAAAAAGAAAAAAAAAAAGGAATTTCAGTGAAGTGCCTCCCTCTGACACTAACACCTATGTGCTCAAGCAAAGACAACTGAATGAGCGGGAGCCTGTGCCAGCTCTGTGCCGCTTGCCTCCGAGCGCAGCAGCCTGGGAGGCTGTTCCCGCCAGGGCTGTGTGCTGTTCTGGGAGACGGGAGCCTCCCTAGAGGGACGCAGAGTTGTGGGCATCGCCTGCGTGCCCCGTGAGCCGCTCGGCAAGCGCACGGGACTGAGTGTCAGAGGGGCTGGGTCTCCATCTGCCGCCGGCACCGTGACTGGACGGGTGGCTGGGGCAGAAACGAGAGCGCAGCCAAGCAGCTGTAGCAGGAGCGTGGCGCTGTGCGTGTGCGACAGCGGTAGGGAGCAGGATAGTTGGGGATTAGGACACGGTGGCAGAGGTAGGAGGTGTAAAGAGCAGATAAAATAGTGGATTAGGATTCGGGAGATGGGGGAGGGTAGGAAGTGGCGTTGCTGGGGTCAGGTTAGGAGTAACGGGGTCTTACAGGGAGGGGGATACCAGTGGGCGAGTCCACTACATTGCCCGCTAGCCGTGAAATGAACCGTGACGTCGCGGGGGTGCCCGGCGCGGGGCTCTCGGGGAGCGCCTGCCCGGCAGGGAGCACAGTGAAGTCGGACGGGTCTGGCCTGTGCCTTGCAATAACTGCACAATTCTACTCTTCGCCAGCTTGTTGGCTTCAGGCCCCTTGCCGTGTAGGACAAGGGAAACACGTCCTTGCCCTTGCAAGAGGGGAAAAAAGTGAAAATGAAAGAGGAGCAGGGGTGCGATTCCTGGTCTCCGTGAGTGGAACAAGGGCTGTGAACAGATTCTGTCTCAAGCGAGCTCTGCACACGCGGAGGAGACAGATGCTGCTTACAGCTCTGAAATCAGTCCCTGCTGCCCACTACCGGAGTAAAACATCCCCTTTTTTTTTTTTTTTTTGTGTGTGTGTTTTTGAAATGCCTCTGGTGTAGGGAGAAAGGCGTCTGAGCTCGGCAGGGGTCTGATCTGCCTACCCTGACACATTGGTGCTCTCTGCTGAACCCCTCCCGCAGTTAAGACCAGAGTTGGACCGTAAGCCTTTCAGTGACTCCAAGCGGCTCGGGAGCGACAGGCACTTCTGCTTGTACATTTGCTGAATGAAGGACCTGGATGCAGTTTCTTTTAGTTGAGAATCTCCCTTCATGCCAAAATCCAGTGGCTCGTTTTAACTGATGACGTATGTTTTAATTTTACAGAGCTTTGAAGGGGGAACTCTGATAATCTCAAACTGCAGCTATGGCTGCTTCCATCATCAGCAATTTGAGCTTTTCCTTTTTAAGTCTAATTTTAGCATTTGCTTTTTAACAACAGCAGTTTTGGAAACAATCCTGGATTGGTTTTGGTGACTAACTTGTGATTCCTTTTCTCTTTCCCTTTGCGGTACCTGGTGCCAGGCTCTGGGTTCTCTCCCATTCTCTCCTGAGAGACTCTGAGGGAAAATTAGCGCATCAAGACTGTAACTAGTGAAATTTGTACAACCAAAGAAATCTATTTTGTGGTTCAAGGATAATAAAGTTTACTTTACATTTTAGAACCTTTGGTTGATGTGGTTTGCCCTGTGTGAGCTCTGCAATTTCTGTATCGACACTCTGGATGTTACTACTGGTCACCCTACAATCTGGCAAAGGCAGTAGTGACGCTCCTGCCTTTGTGTGCAGAGATTAACGATCACCTAAATCGATGCCAGCTCGCGGGAATATCAAGATAAGCACGTGCTACCCGTTCAAATTTGGAGAAAACTAGCATCCGTGCTGAAAGGGAAGTAAAAGAGCCTAAACCAGTAACTAACCAGCTCAATCTCTCTGCAGTTCGAAGGGGACTCCTTATTTTGGACGTAGCATGTTCACGTAACAGGGGTAAGAATCAGAGACAGAGGCAAGAAAGGAAACCTTGTGGTTGGTGTCTACTACAGGCCGCCAGATCAAGGGGAGCCTATTGATGAAGGGGAGGGGAGGGGAGGGGCGGGGAGGGGGAGACCTTGTTGTGGCCTTTCAGTACTTAAAGGGGGCTTATAACAAAGATGGGGACAAACTTTTCAGCAGGGCCTGTTGTGACAGGACAAGGGGTGATGGTTTTAAACTAAAAGAGGGCAGATTTACACTAGATATAAGGAAGACATTTTTTTATAATGAGGGTGGTGAAACACTCAGAGAGGTGGTATATGCCCCATACCTGGAAGTGTTCAAGGTCAGGTTGGATGGGGCTTTGCACAACCTGCTCTAGTGAAAGATGTCCCTGCCCAAGGCAGGGGGGGTTGGACTAGACGATCTTTGAAGGTCCCTTCCGACCCAAACCATTCTATGATTCTATGATTATTATGATCCTCTTTGGGGGAGGTTTTGATTGGATATTAGGAATAATTTATCTACTGAAAGAGTGGTCAAACATTGGAACAGGCTGCCCAGAGAGGTGGTGGAGTCACCATCCCTGGAGGTGTTCAAAAAACGTGTAGCTGTTACACTTCTGGACATGGTTTAGTAGGCATGGGGGTGTTGGGTTGACGGTTGGACTTGATGACCTTGGAGGTCTTTTCCAACCTTAATGATCTATGATTCTTTACCATTTCTTGACCAACCCCTTCTCTGTCCATTGCTCCTTTTCTTCATTTTGGTCTCCTCCCAGAAAAACAACTGGCTTTCTTCCCCTTTGGTCCCAGTTTTGCTACATTCATACCTAAATCTGGTACTTCTGGTAAGGTTACCTACTTACCACCCCTTTATATGGTATTACTGATGTGGTGACCTAAGGACTTTTGGCCTCACAAGATTCTACTCCCAAAGGTCCCCACGGCTGCAGCACTGTTCTGTTCCTCACATAATTTCCCCTTAACTACCTGTGAAACCCAGCCACTCCTCCCAGCACTATTGGCAACTTTCGTCAGCTTCTGACATTGTTCACTGTTGCATCCAGCAATTCCTCACATCGTGGCCAGTACCGTCTCATGTCCTGCTCAAGTTAGCTTAGTCCCTAGCCAGTGGCCTGGTCAGCTGTTTGCAGGGTAAACGCTTCCCAGCAGAGGGAATTTAAACACCTTGTTTTCTTTTAGTTTACTGCACCCCTATATGAGATGGGTGTTTGATTAATTATTGCAATTTCTTTTAAGACATACAAGTCTTTTATATGACCATAAATATGACCAATTTATTGCTTTTGGCATTGCATGTCTTACATCAAATAAAATCCACGTCTGATATCTGGTCAACATTCCCCTGGGTCCCGGTTGATTAGGGTCCCACTCAGGATTTGTAGATGGAAAATTGTGGTCCACTGTCCCCTGTAAATCCCCATTAGCATGTGCTCCCTCCACCTGTCTTCTGGAAGCATTCAATACCATTTTCTTTTCAGTTTCATCAAGCAAAGTATCCAATATCACTTGTAAATCATTCCAATCAGGATCTTGAGTTCTAATTATTGTTTCAGTTACCTTGGCTACTCTTTCAGGATCCTCCCGATAGATACCTGCAGTTTCTTTCCATGATCTTAAATCAGTAATTGATAAAGGGACTTTTACCACCACTGGACCATCATTCCCCACTGCTTCTCGAAGAGGGGCTTGGAGGAGAGATGGTCCCACCTCCCTCCTCCTTCCCTGGGTCCTTCCTGAGGTTTGGCTAAATCCCTCTGCTTCCCCTTCCATAGGAGAAGCAGAAAGATTATCAGCCTCCAAATTTCGAACCTCTCGACCCCTTCCATAGGAGAAGCAGAAAGATTATCAGCCTCCAAATTTCAAACCTCTTGACCCCTTCCCCATCTCTGGCGAGGTGCAACCATTAATTCAATATCATCTTCCTCTGTTCCATTTTTCAAGCAATTTTCATCAATATCACAAGTAGAACAACACTTTTTCAAGTTCTCACCACATTTTCCTCCTTTCAAAACAATTGCCATAGAATTTTGTGGATATATCCCACACCATTTCTGCCATTCTGGATGATTCCACAGTGTAAAGAACAAATCAACATATGCCACTTCATCCCATTTACCCTCCCTTTTACAAAATAACATGAATTGCAAGATGGCATTATATTGCAATGTCCCATTTCTGGTCATTTCTCCCCACTTTCCAATCTATACATTGGCCACCAATGATTGCAATATCCAATTAACTGTTTACAAGTCAGAGGATCACCTCCCAGATCTTTCCAATGTCTCAAGATACATCCCAAAGGTGTTCTTTGTGGGATAAGTTCCTTACTCAGAAACATACCCATTTTCCCAAGAGACTAGTGGATATGATCGTGCACTATCACAGGCACTAGTCGGAGGGACCCCAACCCCTGTTGAAGCTCCCTTTGGGATTCCAGCCTCCTGCTGGAAATGCCCGGGATTCTAGTCCTCTGACGGAAATCCCAGCCTCCTTGCCGGGACTCTAGCCCAACCCTGTGAGGCTTTCACCTCGTCTTACAGGCAGGCGTTACCTGTGGGGACTCCTACCCCGTAGAGGTACCGCTCAGCCAAACTCCGCATAGCTTTCGCCGCGTCTTACAAGCAGGCTGGTGGGACTCGTACCCACGTTCCAAGAGGTGACTCCAACCCCTCCATTGCCCCCTTAAAAGAATGCCTTATTACCTTTCCAGGGGACTTGCTTGGAATTCTTCAGCCCGGAGATCAGAGGTTCTCCCCGAGAATCCCTCGGTGCTGGCTGGAGGTCCCGTGATCCCGCAGATCTGTTGAGATTCACAAGCAGAGTACCATTAACTCTATCCCAGCTGAAACCAGGACACTGGGTCACCAAAACTGTCACCAAAATCTGGAATAAACCTCGTAACACCAATGTAGTGTCAAAAGGCAGGCATTCTTTATTCACAGCGCCGGATGCATGGGGGATTGCTTCACCTAACGTGCATACCGCAGGTTACATCAACCATAGTTTATATCATCTGTTTACATACATATGCATCGAATTTCCCAGAACTAATTATCATATTTACATAGTCATTATGCATGCATCCTTAAAAGCTGAGGGGCATCTCTGGTGGTCTCTGGTGGTCGTACCAGTGTGTCCTTTGGTTGACCCCTTCTTGCGAGCATGCACATTGATAATGTAACTTGTTTTCTTTCTCCATGGCACCCAAGCACTTAAGGTAGGACACCCTTCACCAAGGGTTCTAAAACACACCATAAACCTGTTCCTTTGGTTACACAAAACATTCCTTAACCTATTATTAAGATGGACAGGGTATGTGGACAGTAGCTTAGCAATAATGGTAGTGTTTTAACTGTCCCATCACCTTGGTTTCAAAGACTAAGATAGAGATTAAAGAATGCATAACAAAACCACTATTATCTTGGTTACACTCTCAGAGAGCACAAAAACCTGAATTCCATGCATTAAGTTCCAGTATTACCTGGCAAAAAAAAATAATGAAAATTTATAAATATCTATTTCAAGAATAAGGTGAATATTCAACAGTGAAGGATTTTCAAACCAATCAAGGATGGCTATGAAAATTAAAAACCAAAAACCCAGTCTCTTTATAATGGAGTTTAGGGAGGAAGGAGAAAGTGTTGATCCCAAGGCAGCAGATGCTTTTTCAGGCAGGTAGAAGAGGTGCCAGAGGCTTTGCATTGCATCATGCGTTCAGAATGGAAGATACACAACTCTTAGAAACACATACCGTCAAAATCTTGTACTGCTCTGCGACCTGGCTGATTCTCAGTAAAGCTCACCTCTGTGATTTCCCTCTGAATGTTTAATTGTGCTTACTACCAAGTGCTACCTCACTTCTAGAACCACTCTAATACTAATTTAAATTTTTTTTAAATGACAAACACATTATTTGAAAGAAATGACAAATCAAACAAATAAGTAGCGTGTGAATTTTTGAAAAGTTGCAACATGCCTTGAAAAACATTCTTGCTTCATGAGCCAATAAGTAGCTGGGCAATGAACGATTCTTGGACGGCACTATGGAAGGACTATACTCATGATTTTTAAAGAGCTGAGAAATGAGAGGATGAGGTAGTTCAAATAGTAAATGTCGCACAAAATGCTGAGTTTCATGAAAGAGATAGATATTCAGGAACTTACAGAACTGAATGAAGAAGAGTTAGAGGAAAATTAATTAGAGCAATTTGCTAAAGAGCAGCAAATATAAAAACAGAAGACTGAAAAGCATCAGTAATAGAAACATGGACACAAGTATGTATGGGAGCAGTAGGAAGTTTGGTGAAAGCAGCTGGAAAACATTCTCGTTTTCCATTCAAAGAGTTAGTTTCCAAATTTAATTGATGTGAATTTACAAACTGGCTTAAAAACACATCTGCCAGGTGTAAAGGGGAACTACTGTAGTAACATTTTAATAAGAAGGGTTAAATGATCACAGATGGAAATTCTCCGAAGGATTTTCTCTCCTGTTTTGCAGGCAATAATGGTAATCTTTCCACAGGACTTGAAAAATAGACATTCAAAAAATACGGCTCAGAATGACCCCTACTGACAGTAAGATGAACTGCCACGTACAGTTCAATGGACAGAATTCAGCAGAGGCTGAGTTAGGGAAAGCCATAGAGCTTTTCCCAGATTAAAAAATGGACTATCACCTACCTTGGCCAAGGCCAGGTGTCAAGATTTAGTTTAGCATGGAAATACAGCTTGGACAGACATACAGTTTAGTCCAAACATTTCCAGATGAAAGGCTCATACTAGTTCAGAAAGGTTTTACACAACACATACAAAACTTTAATTATGAGGAAAAATTTTCTTTAGAGTAGAATCTTCTTGTCATGAACACTTAAAAAAAAAACACCTGAGGAAAAGCATACAAAAAGAAGAAGAACGGTAATGGTGAGTTGTTTAGAATAATTTATTGGATGCCTTAAAATGTATTAGAGAAAAACTACTGGATTAGTTCACACCAAATCAAAACAAAAATAAAAACTGCTTGAGAGGACACATGGAAGAAATCACAAAAATCTCTCTGTATACCCATGTAAAATGATAGGTGTTACTAGCTAGCACTGTCAGTAACTGATATAAAGCAATAATGAAAATTTACAAATCGGCAGTCTTCAAAAAAAAAAAAAAAAAAAAAAAAAGCTAAAAAGTCAGGAGCAGGAAGCTCTCTCACCTTTCCCTCATATGTGAGGTGCTTCAGTCCCTTCATCATCCATGGTCCTTCACTGCACTCTCTCCAGCATGTCCATGTCTTTCTCACAATGAGAGGCCCAGAATTGGACCCAGCACTCACGTGTGGCCTCACCAGTGCTGAGTAGAGGGGAAGGATCACTTCCCTCAACCTGCCAGCAACACTCCTAATGCAGCCAAGGATATCGTCCACCTACTTTGCAGCAAGGGCACATTTCTGCCTTGTGTTCAACTTGGTGTCCACCAGTAGCCCTAGGCCCTTTTCTGTAAAGCTGCTTTCCAGTTGATTATTCTCCAGCACATACTGGTACATGAAGTTACTCCTTCCCAGGTGCAGGACTTTACTCTTCCCCTTGTTGAACTGCAAGAGGTTCCTGTTGGCCCATTTCTCCAGCCTGTTGCGATGGGTGGCAGCATGACACTCTGGTGTACCAGGTACTCCTCTCAGTTTGGTGTTGTCTTCAAGCTTGCAGCTTAATAATTATGATGTTGAATAGGACTGGGCCCAGTATTGCCCCATGGGGTATACCACTAGTTACTGGCCTCCAACTGGACTTTGTTCCACTGATCACCACCCTCTGGGCCTGGCTGTTCAGCCAGTTTTCAATCCACCTCACTCTATGTTCATCCAGCCTATACTTCATCAGCTTTGCTACAAAGATCTTATGGAAGACCATGTCAAAGGCCTTACCGAAGTCCAGGTAGACAACAGAATACAAATGTCCTAAGACAGTTAACTAAGTCATCATATTTATTAAAGCAACTGGCTAAAGAAAAGCAAAAATGGAGGGCAAGTGTGCTAGAAATAACAGAAGTCCGAGCATGACTCAGTTAAATATTATGACACCAAAAATTGATCTCTGATTCACTGATTGTAAATTGCTCTAGAGTACAGTAGGAGACACCCACCGGTGCAGGCACAGGAACCGTCCCAGTGCTTGTCTCAGAAGCAGTTCCTTAAGCTTTATTAACAATTATCTATCACCACAACTAGGTACACAAGCTCCTTCGATATTGTAGCCAAGTCTTTCCCGCTGAGGTTTCTTAGAGCAATGCTGTAATACAGCAACAGATCTACACTTTATTTTTTTTAAAGAACTTGATAAAAATTCCCGTCCTTAGCACACACACTACAGAAACAGTTCTGGATCTTAAAGACGCCCAGCTGCTTTATCCCCTTAGGTTTTGCTTTATGAGCAATTCTTGCACTCCATGATATCCAGCTGAGAATGATTTATTCACTGGTATAGCAAAAGTGATTTTCAGAGCCCCTGCATGAGGCCAGCACAAACAAGTGTGGTCTGGCACAACTTTGCATTTTTTTTCATATTAACAATTTTTCCACTCTTCAGAGGACAGGCAGAAGCAAGCAAACATGCCTCTGGCCATTTCCCAAAGAAGAAATAACATTTACAAGAGTCAAAGGTATTTAATTTTGCTTGTTTTGGAAGAAAAAAAAACCCAACCAATCACAAACAAGAGTTTTAGAAGGTCGTTGGTGGACACCGATGTTCCCAGGGCACAAGCAAGGTAACCAGTAGACTTTCCTACATGGATGCTTGCCTATATTGGCTTCTTCATCTAAGCAACTCTCAAGTATTATGAATTCATCCACATCATAACCAAGGCCAAGTAACATCTAATTAATTTTGCAAAAACTGAAATAAATGACAGGCTAATCATTATCTGGCCAAAGCAGCCTGAGAACTACAGAACCTTCTTTTGGGAGAAACAGGACAGGAGTGGAAGATAATATTCTCCTTTCTCTGCTCCTTCCAATGCCTCCCAGAGGGAGCCTGTACAAGAGAGTGATCACAGAGACAAAGGCTAGGAGATTGCAGCAGGGTCTCATAAAGAAATGAGGAAAGAGACAAAAAGCAGAGGTAAAAGTAATGCTTCAAGAGTCATTAATTTAATTCTTTCAGTCACATTTCTTCTAATACTTTATTCAATTTTGTTTTAAACATGCCTCAACAAATGATCAAACAAAACACCACGTTGTCTAGCAAAGCCTGCAAGCCTTTATCTGGGTTAGCTCCACTCTGATTTAGCAAATTTTTCTTTTTAACTTTCCAATGCTGCTAAATCAGAAACCACAGCACTAAGCAAAGAGAAACAGGATATAAAGAGGTGGGGATGGGGAGAACAGGAGATTTGCAATTCACTTCTTTTGTGGAAAAAGAGTTCCCTCTCTCTGCTACATTTACCACAGTCAAATAGGCATTAAATTTTGAATATACACGAGAGTCTCAAGGCCAAAGGTCTGAGTTCATCCATCTTAATTTAGGGTGGGAAGCTACAAGTATAGTAAATATTTCAAAGCTCCTTAAGTGCTTCAAGTTACCCTTTCTATTAATTTGTCTAATAAATGGTAGGACCTCTACCTGCAAACCTATATAATTTCTAATATGCAAATTCTAGGTATGATAAATCAAATTACTCAATATAAATCAAATAAAAGAATATTTTTTTTTAATCTATAAATAAGTCTCTAAGGAAATTAGGCACTTCTTCTCTGAGTTCTTCAGTCCAGCTGACTTGAATATCAAAGAAGCTCTTCTTCAAAACAGAAGTGCTAAAACTACCACAAATCTGTACCCCAATCAAACAAGAAAACTGTACAAAGTTAATTTCTAAATTTAACTGTGTGAGTATTCCTCAGGAAAGCTATTGGGAAACAGCAGAATGATCAAGAAATGAAGAAGAAAGTGCTCCAAGCAAGCTATGCGCATAGAAGGTCAAAAAGACCAAACACAAAGTAAAAACTCCCCCCCAAAATTAAACTTACCATGCATTGCAAAGTGTAACTCAGAAATAAACTCTTTGCCTTTGCTTTTCAAAAGGGGGAGGGGAGAGAGAGAATGCTAATGGGAATGAGTAATTGGAAATGGAGGAAATGAGGAAATGGCATTACCTTGCTGGAGGTATAGAAAAATTCAAGAATCCTATTATGCCAAATAAGATTCTGCATAATTTTGTCCCAGAATTTGGAAGGGATGGGCCACTAAATCACAAATCCAAGTACAAAAAAATAAATTTTAAGAAATCTTTCCAGTGTAGTGTTACAATATAAGTTACTTAAAGCTGCTTGCTCACCCCTAGTTCTCTTCCAAATACCATGGTTCTCCCCTTACAGTTCTGGAATTTTATCATAGTACTTAAATGGCACAGTAATCACTTGACCCTGGCGCCTGTTTAAGTTGTATGGCCCTATTCCCCAACTCTGGAGAACTCTCCTCTTCCCCAGAACAGTTTCCTGCCTTTCCTTCACGCAACCCAATAAGTTCCTTCCCCCCTTCACCATATCGTTATCACCCTTCGGGTCTTGCTGCACCGTGCTACTCAATACCAGTCCTATCACCTCCAACAAAGAAAGCAGCACTAGGCTGAGAGCCAAGCAGCCAATGCTTCTGTTACGGGTTTTTACCATATTCCTTTGCGATTATGTCATGATCTCGTTGGTGGACTTGGCAGTGCTAGGTTAATGGTTGGACTTGATGACCTTAAAGGTCTCTTCCAACCTAAACTATTCTATGATTCTATGATTCTTATCCAACATTTTTATCTGAAGCACTCATTGCAATATTTAATTACTGTAGAACACTGATCTCATTTTACTCCTTTATTTTATCTTGCATACAAAGTTCAGTGAAAGTGAAGAAAAAGAAAGTACAGATACTGAGATAAGAGAGAAGGCCCCATCCCCCACCTTCCCTCCTCTAACTGTAATACACCCCAGGCTTCATTTGCCAGTTTAACAATTAGTTTTCCTTTTGACTGTTACTGTTTTGAGGAATGATGCTAAACAAGACCATCTGACCTTGTTTATATAAAGAAAACAACTGTGATGCAGAAAACTGGCTGATGGAGCAGTACCAAAGTAGGAACAGTGTTGCTAAAATTCCATACTAGCTCCTGTATATATCCTTTGTTCATTTAAATTTATAGTATCCCTTTTTACTCTCCATCACATGCTGAATTTTCTGTGCTAGAAAAAAAATTAAGTAGAGCTTCTATTCAAAATGCAATGCATCTCTCAGAAGTTTTCCTGAGTGACAACTTAGCAGCCTGCTGACACAACCAGAAATGTCACAGTTCTCAGACACGACTGTCTCCAAACTGAAGAAGTAGAAAAGCCTAGAATTCTAATAGTATTTGAGGATTTCTATTCTATGCCTGATGCATTCTGCCCCTCACATTATAGTCCAAGTCATACTTGTGTTCCCACAGAATCCAGTCCGTCGATTAAACTGAAAATGCAGCCTGGCACGCTGGATTTCACTTCACCCCGTTAACTGCTTGAACCCAAAAGCCATGCAAGCCTTTGCACTCTCCAGATACGGCACCACCGGATGCCTCAAGCAGACAACAAGAGCCATGCGTTGTCAACAGAAGACAATTAATTAGGTGAAATGCATTTGCAGAATCCTAGGGGGAAAGCCGTATGCCAGCCTAGAGAGGGAAGCAAAAAGCTGCCAAGGTCCCCACTGTAAGAAAAACTCCCTTCGAGACCCGAATCCAGCGGTCAGTTTAAGAGTGAGCATTTTAGCAAAATGTACTATCCAGGCCTCCGAGAACACGGCTTCCCTGCACCGCTTCAGAGGTGTATGTTCATATGGGACCAGTCTTTGCAGTACGGAAATGCAAAAGCAAAACAACCCAAGGAAATACCCATCTCATCGCGCATCAGGGAAGAAACGCTCTGAAAGACTTTCAGCAGTTTAAGTAACTTAAATAAATCAGGTAAGCATTCATAGCTTTAATTTACCTGGTACACCACCTGAGCAAGGGAGACAAGGCCTAAAAAGAAATAAAATGCCCCTTGCCACTGTCAGTGGGATCCTGAGCAGAGCCAGAAAGACAGACCAGGGGACAAGAGGTCCCAGTACGGACTGCTGAGTCAGATGAAAACGGATCACATACATATTTAATCATATTCATATATAATCGACATTTTTTAAGAAGCTGCAACATATTTGCATTCTTAGCATTGTCTGACCATATTAACTAAACATAATTTTATTTTCTCTGAGCAGTCTTCAGCTCAGATGAGGTCACCTGCTCTGCTACCCTGAGAGTGCAGTGCTCCTACACTCCCCTCCCAAAGGAATGCAGCCCACTACTACCTGGAAACAGAGCCTGCAGCTTCACACCAGGCACACAGCTAATCATCTCCAGTAGTTTGGGGTTTGCTTCCTTTTATTCATAGGACTTTAAGACTGAAATAGAGACATTTTGAGTTCTTTAGCCTTCTTGGGAATGGAAGAATAGTTAAAGGGCCTAGGACTTCGGAAGCTTGTGCTCGTTTCTGCTCCATTACAGATTTACTAGGCAAAACTTCAGACAAATCACTTCTCATTAGCAAGTTTTCTGAGACACAGAAAAATTCCCTTTTTTTAGAGAGATGCTCTGAGATAATTCTATTCCATTTCAAGGTACTCGGCTATGCTGCTAGTGCTGCCCTACCAAATTCACTGACAACCCTTTTGACTGTGGAATCACTGACAAGTCCTGTTTGCCTTCACAGGAAGCTGAAAAGTCTGGCTTGGATGTCTTACTAATGCACAAATTAATGTTTTCAAGTACTTCCTCTGCAATTACCTCACTGAAAGTACCAAAGGATTCAGCATTTCCACGACACTTAGTCCATCTTAATTCTCTTTTCCCTATTAAGCACAAATCACTAATTATTTTTAGCTTCTGCTGTTACTTATCAGCACCAATACCCGTGACATGCATTCCAATGATTTCTAAAACTGTTTTTCCAAACATTTGTCATTGTCCCTGATGATAACCAGCACTGTCATTCAGAACACAAATCACCAAAACAGCTACAAAATTGCACCACTTGCACATACATATTCTCTCCCTTAGGGAAAAAGAAGAAACAACTGGTGTGCGGTGCCAAAAGCTAAATGAGGGCCTACTGACCTTCCCTGCCGCAGCACTGCTCCTGAAGCAAGGAAACCCCACTCTCCACCTCACTCCCAAAGCAACCCTAGATGTAGAAGCAAGTAACTGAAAACCTTCCCTACCAACACATCTTGCGGCTATCCTACCTCAGCACCACCTATTTTAGTGATTTTTCAGCTGGGTTGGGGTTTTTTTCCAGATTTTTTTTTTTCATTACTAAAGCTAGTTTTCAGCTTTAAGAATAGCAGCTTTCCTTGACGCTTTCCTGACATTCATCTTCCTGAAAGCAGGTACAGGTCAGCAGCTTTGTTACTGGCTGTAAAATGACAACATACTCTTTTCTTTGTAAGCCACGTGTAACATCTGCCTTAAAGACCTCACGGTCCAATGGCACAGTGCTGCAAATATGCGCAGTCGTATGTCAGTGAGGACAGCATCTGTATTCAGGTCAGCGGCTCAGTAAGGCCTGACATGAGCAATTCAAGCAAAACTACACTGCCCAGAGCTAAGACTGAGAACAAAAATTAGAGACCAATTTAACAGAACATCACAAAAAGGAAAGAAGCATAGGTAAACTGTCACAACTTTACAATCAGGTACTAATCTGTAGAAGGGCACACACTGAGGTATTTTACTTCAGAGCGCAGGAGCAGGCAATTCCAAAGTGTCGGAAGTCAAGCAAGCGGGGCAGAAGGCCGGCTTGGCTGAGCAGGGTTCTAGAACTTAGGCAGAACAGGACAGTGTATGGTCACTGGAAGCAAGGCGACACGCGAGGACTGCGGAGACGCTGTTCACCACTGCAGGGAGAAGATTCGTGCAGCCAAAGTTCAACTAGAGTCCAAGCTGGCGAGGCAAGGCTTAGGAGAAGCAGCTGAGGTCACTTGCTCAGCTTGGAGAAGGCTGAGGGGGGACCTCATCGCAGTCTACAATCGCCTCAAGGTGGGCAGCGGAGGGGGCCAGCGGGAGGTGCTGGTCTCACTCTGGTGACCAGCGATACACACGAGAAAATGGAATGAAGCTGCGTCAGGGGACATTCAGATTGGAAAACAGGTAAAGGCTCCACTGAGAGGGTGGCCAGTCACTGGAACAGGCTCCCCAGGGAAGCGGTCACAGCACCAAGCCTGCCAGATTTCAAAGAACATCTGGATGATGCTCTTAGTCACGTGCTTTAGTTTTAGGTAGTCCTGCGAGGAGCAGGGAGTTGGACTTGATCCTTATTGGGTCCCTTCCAACTTCAAATATTCCATTATTCTACAAATTGCCTGCCCTCCTGACAGTGAGCACCATACTGCTGACTCAGCCTTTCCAAAAGATCATAGAATCATAGAATCACTTTGGTTGGCAAAGCCCTTTAAGATCATCGAGTCCAACCTTTAACCTAACCCTGCCATCCCACCCCCAAACCCTGGCCCTCAGCACCTCGTCCATCCTTCCTTTAAATCCCTCCAGGGATGGGGACTCGACCACCTCCCTGGGCAGCCCCTTCCAGAGCCTGACAGCCCTTTGGGGAAACAATTTTTTCCTAATGTCCAACCTAACCCTGCCCTGGCGCAGAAGATCCCCGAGTGCTCGACTGCAGGAGGGCACGACGCTATCCGTGTGCCGCAATCCCAAAGTCTTCGACTGGAAGCGTACGCTGCCTGCACGCGGCATCCTACTCCTCACCGCCACCGCCCAACTGCGGGGGGCACCGGGCGGCTCCGTGCCGCCGGCAGGGGGTCCGCCGCGACAGTCACCCGCCCGGCCGGGCACCGCCGCTCCGTGGGAGGTCATCGGCTCCGCTCCACACCCCCGCGCGCGGCCGCCACCCGCCCCCGCCCTCAGGCCGAGACTGGCGGCCCGGCCGGCGGGCTGGGGAGCGGGCAGCGGGCGCCGGGGCTGGGCCACGAGGGGCCCCAGCAGCGAGGGACGGCAGCCCGCTGCGGGCCGCCCCCCCGCGCGCCCGCTACCTCCGCCCCGCTACGCAACCAGAACCCGGAAGCGCCCGCCACCCAGGTAACGGCTGCGGCGCGACGCCGTCAAGGGACGCGGCGGTGACGTCACAGGGCCGCCCCGCCCCGCCCGCCGCGGCCCCGCCCCCGGCGCTGAGCTGGGCCCCGCGCCTCGGCCGGGGGCTCCGGGAGCGGGCGGGGCCCCCCCCCCCCCCCCGCGCAGGGCAGCGTTTGCCGGCAGCGCAGCCAAGCTGCCCCCGGCCGCGCGGAACGGGGCAAGGCGGCGGCAGGGGGAGGGCTGCGAGCGTGGCGCCGCCCAGCTCGGCCGCCCGAGTCCCGGCGGCGGCAGCGTGCCCGGCCAGCGGCGCTTCGGTAAGGCGGAATCTCTGCGAAGGAGAGAGGCACGTCTGCAGTAAGGGAAGCGTGCCTCAAAGCCCACCGGAAAACCGGGAAAAGGAGCTTGAGTTAATAAGATCCCGGGCTGGAGAAGCGAGCGTTCGTGTGCGCCCAGGGCCCCAGTACCGGCCTGCAGCAGGCCCAGGGAGCTGCGCAGCTGGAAGCGAAGTTCAGACGATTCCAGCCAACTAAAAGGTGCAGTTCGTCAACTGCAGAAACTGTTTACCTGCAGTTTTGCTGAATTCTCAATTACTTAATTACTTCAAACCAACATTCTTCTGAAATTTGTATCCACTGCGAAGTGATGCTGTGTGTCTCATCGTTTCAGGAAGGACAGAGAAGACACTCAGTACCTCTTCTGGCTTTGAAATCTGTTCGCTTTCTCTACGTGCTACAATACTGGTTTGTATAAATCAAGTCTAGATTAGAAATTAAAATGCGACTTCTGTAACTGAAGATAGAGACTGCCAAATGGAGTGATGAGCTCTGGGCACCGGAGATCTGTTCCTCCTGCCTTTTTCCCATGGGAGGACTTTTAACTGGCCATCAAGCAGAGGAGTGTTTTCTCTTACTCAGATCATACTGGATGTTCAGCCACACTGAACTCGAATGCCGCTCTGTCTGCACTGGGGATTTACCAGTCTACTCACAGGTTAAGGTCCAGTTACCTGTTCACAGGAACATTCGTTCCTTAGGTCCCCTCCTGCAGTTTCCCCGGAAGGTAGGGATGGCAGTAGTAGCTGAACACTCTGGTAAGAAAAAAACCAAACAAACCACCACACCAAAACCCCCATGCTGGTACCCAAAAAGTGCTGCTGTACAAAAGATACTGACAATAGTGATTCTTCCTCTAGCCCATTAATTTAAGGCAGTTTGCATTAAAAAACCCAAACAACTTATAATAGCGAAACTATGCAAGACTACAGTCATGTTTCCACTCCCATGATTCCATTCAGACGTCAGTCCTCCTCGTTGCAATAATGTGGAATTACTCCACAGTCACACTCGGGAGGGGGGAGGAGGGAAGCTCATTGACTGGAGACCTGTGAATTCTTCAGTGATACACAGAGCATGCGTTCACTGCATAAAAAGTAAGTTCAATGCTGAGTGCCAGTTAGTACCTGAGCTGCTTGATACGGAGTTGGAATAAAAACAGGAAGATCTTGTTAAACAACTTCAGACTAGATGGATAGAAGGGAGAAAGCGAAGCTGGGCTTAACCCAGATAATCTAATATACACAAATAAAGTGCCTGGAACAGATCAAAACCAGGAGTGGCAGCCATGATTTGTCACAGATGTTAAGGCAAAAGGAGCATTAACCATCTTCTCTTCCATTATAACAGAGTCATAGAATCATAGGATCATTTAGGTTGGAAAAGACCTTTAAGATCATAGAGTCCAACCGTTAACCTAGCACTGCCAAGTCCACCACTAAACTATGTTCCTAAGCACCACATCTACACATCTTTTAAATGCCTCCAGGGATGGTGACTCAACCACTTCCCTGGGCAGCCCATTCCAGTGCCTGACAACCCTTTTGGGGAAGGAATTGTTCCCAATGTCCAACCTAACCCTGCCCTGGCACAACTTGAGGCCATTTCTCCTTGTCCTATCACTTGCTGCTAGGGAAAAGTGACCGACACCCTCCTTGCAGGTAGTTGTAGGGAGCGATGAGGGCTCCCCTCAGCCTCCTCTGCTCCAGGCTGAACCCCCCCAGCTCCCCCAGCCGCTCCCCAGCAGCCTGGGGCTCCAGACCCCTCCCCAGCTCCGCTGCCCTTCTCTGGACACGCTCCAGCCCCTCCAGGTCCTTTGGGGAGGGAGGGGCCCAACCCTGACCCCAGCAGTCGAGGGGCGGCCCCCCCAGTGCCCAGCACAGGGGCACGCTCCCTGCCCTGCTCCTGCTGGCCACACCACCCCTCATACAAGCCAGGATGCCACTGGCCCTCTTGGCCACCTGGGCACCCTGCTGGCTCCTATCCAGCCCCCTGTTGACCAACACCCCCAGGTCCTTTTCTGCTGGGCAGCTTTCCAGCCACTCTTCCCCATGCCTGTAGCATTGCGTGGGGTTGTTGTGACCCCAGTGCAGGACCCAGCCCTTGGCCTTGTTTGTCCAGGATCTGCAGTGCTAAAGTGACTCAAACAACAAGCTGAGTTACTACTCTCTAGGTCCCAGGTCACCTTGGCGTGTCTCTGTTTATGGTGTCTTTGGTGTAATTACAGATAATGTATCTGTTCCTTGTGTACTGTTGGTGATCATACAGGGCCAACTGCTCTTCAATGGATGTAGAGCGGGGCCAAGCGTGATAATACGGTCTCACCAGCCAGGGTAGGGGTGTCACCAGCCAGGGCTCAGTCCCACAATGCCCAGGCAATGGGAGCAGGGCAGGCCCAGTGATGATGGCAGGCAGGGTCATCTGAGAGTCCCTACCGCCAGCCAAGCTTGTGGTGACAAGGCAGGTGTCCTGGTTTCTGCTGGGATAGAGTGAATTTTCTCCCTAGTAGCTGGCCTAGTGCTGTGTTTTGGATACAGTACTAGAACAATGTTGGTAGCTCACTGATGGTTTAGTTGTTGCTGAGCAGTGCTTACACCAGTTGAGGACTTCTCAGCTTCCCCTGCTCTGCCAGGGGCACAAGAAGCTGGGAGGGGGCACAGCCAGGACAGCTGACCCCAACTGGCCAAAGGGCTATTCCATACCATATGACGTCATGCTCATGCTTTGAGCGAGAGGGGAGTGAGCGAGAGGCTCTGTGGTGTTCAGCTGCCTGCCCAGTTAAACCACAACAGAAGGTCTGAGGTCAAACTGGGAAGTCAGTCAGCTGGTCAGGGTCAGGTCCAGTGATGGTGACCAGGGTCAGACACAGTTATATCCTGGTAGGTCCATAATGACAAGGCAGGTGTGAGATAAGCTGGGTAGTCAGCCATGGGTTGGGGCCCAGATCTGTGGGGGCCATGCTCAGGCACGGGCATGTCTGCTGCTGGGCTGGACACCAGTACTCCTACGACGTAGCTCAAGCAGGACAGAAGGCCCAGGCTGGAGCTGAAATGGGCAGAAGGGCCATGGTAGAAGGTCCCATCCTGGGCCCATGGCCAGAAGGTATGGGTAAAAGCCGTCGGAGACCTGGTGAGGGCCATTAAGGCCTACCCATACACTCAGGGCCCTAATACTTACACTGGATATTCATGTTTAGTCCCCTCTCTTCTTATGCTTCTCCTCTGGCTATTGTATGAAAATGCCCTTCCCATCTGAGAATTATTCCATTGTCACGGCTCTCCATTTATAAAATGATGAGATTTGTGAGGTTCAGATTCTAACTGAGGTATGGATATGGTTAAATAGGTTTAGGGAAATGAAAAAGATATGAAGGCAGGCAGTCGAGCATGATGCAACATGTAGAGCGGGATAGCGCACCACTAGAAATACAACCTAGCGAATGCACTGTGTTCAGGGCAGAATGCAAGTCCCTTCTGCAGGTCACTTTTTGTCAGTTTCGGAAAACAAAGACAGATCTTCTCAGCTAGTGCAAAATAAGAAAACAGTAGGGCCCATTCCATCCTGCCCTCTAAAACAGTGACAACCTCCGACCTTTCTTTACAGTTTCTCTTCTAGGAAAACTGTTAATTCCCCACAGCTAGAAACATCCTACTAGGCAGCATATTGCTGCAGAAGGCCAGTGACAACTGTCTTGTCTGAAGAACGAGCACTGACCTCTTAGCTGGTCTGAGCAATGGCACAGATACCACCTGCAAACAAGAACAAAGACAATTCAATTACAAAGAAAAAGAGACGTTAAATGATCAGATAAGTTAGTGACAACAGTGCTATGAATAAAACTAATGCCTTTCAAGTTTCTACTTCCCTCCTAACTTGCTAACAACAGTTTTCAGTCAGGACATGCAGTGGACAAACTAGAGAGAGAACTTCTAGGTCCCTGAAGCCTGAGAGGCATACTGAGGGAGGGAGGACAGGATAAAAGACAAGCTCCTGTCAGGCCAGATTTCCATGATTCAATCCAGCCTGAATAAATCACTGATGAGAATGGTTCTGAACAACTGGCTTCCTGGCCACAGAGTTCACCTTGCTCAGTCAGAAGCAGTTGCCCTTACAAGCACAGGCTGTCATTTTCTTCCAGTCCATCGTGAGTCCCAAAGGAGAAGGATGAGCACTAATACCCTGGAGGCATGTGTCAATGTCTTGCTCATGCATTTTGGCCAGGTTCATCTATGCATTATGCCAACAAAAATCTAGAATTGGATTGAGGACAAGACAGCCTTGACCATGGACTCCCATGTTATGTTTCTTTCCCTTCCTGCCCATTGTGCCAATGCACTAGTTTGCAGAACCATTATGTGAACTGGTTCAGGAAATAATTCAAAATTTTAAAAAGTTTAAAACCAAAATTTTAATTAACAATGTTTAAGGTGAAGTGACAGATGTATAGGTGCAGGTGTTAAGAAACAAAAAAAAATCCAGTGAAATACAAGATGCAATCCAGTACACAACAATACAGAGCATCTTTATTACTGTGGATCACCCAAGGAAAGCCAGTAACATTCTTCATGGAATAATCATACTTCAAGCAGCTTCCTCAAATTCTGTCTCTCAACCAGTTATTCTGGTCTGGGTTTCCTGCATCGATTTAAGCTTATGCATAATGTGGGCATCTCAGCTATTCAAGTTCTTTGTTTTCAGTATTCCCCCCACCTGTGGTAAGCCTGTGTGCCACAGTGATAACCAGAAATGGAAGTTTTGTGGCTTCATGGACTCCTTAACTGTATGGCTCATTTGCATAAGGTAGCGGAGTGTTTTTATATGCATTCATTTTACAACAGAAGTAACTTAATGTAACTTCACCAAAATTACTTAATGCCACAGCATCAGTTTTGTTCATGCATCTGCCACTGCTACTGCTATTTAACTCATGGAGGTGAACGTGTGTGCAATTTATTATGCATGCTTATTCCTCAGCAGATCAGAAGCCTGAATGTCCCTAAGCAAAGAGGAAAAAATGAGTCACTTTTTGCCAAATAGTGAGCACAAAGCTTTAAGATCCAAATGTCAATTTTGGGGCACTTCAAAATACAAATTTGTACAATACCCTCCTAAATGCTGCTGGGATCTTGAATGGTATTTCTGTTCAGGCCATTGCCAAAAATGGGAGTTCACAGAAATGCTCCAGCATGCACCTGAACAACAACTCTGTGTGCTGTGTTGCTTCCTTAAAAAGAGCAAAGCAGCAAAGCTCTCCCAGCTGTTACACAGTGGGTTTTACCCCTTCTGAAATTTATCACAGAGGTGCTACCAACATCGCTGATGGGCTCAGCTTTGGCCAGCGGTGGGTCCATCCCCCTCCGACATGGGGCCAGCGTCTGGTGTCTTCCCACAGAGGCCAGCTCTGCAGCCCCCCAGCTACCACCACCTTGCCACATAAACCCAGTATGCTGTTACTGATCACACACACGTTTGTGCTATGTGTTGAGTTCAGCCCAGGGTATCACCAAGTTGCAATACGGATCTAGACAAAATTTGCTAGCATAGAGTAGCAAGCTGTCTTGGACTGCTTGGTGTGCGCAGAAGGCAGCAGCCTGCCCACCTTTTCAAGGTGTTCACTGTTAGTGTCATTTGCTGCTCACTCGGAGAGTCCTGAGGTCTAGCAGCTGTAGCAACTGCTACAATCTGAAACTAGGTTCACTCATTTCACACTCTTTGTTTTATCCCCTTGTCGCATCGTGTCATTAACCCAGCTTATAAGCAATCTGGGGCAGCAAATGTCTTTTTACTACTGGCTCTTTGTTTGAAGGCAGTTAGCATAAAAGAGCCCTGGTGAAGACATTACTTACAAATAGTAATTATCTAGATGCATTACTAAACTAATCCAGTATAACAATGCATACATACATTATAATTAGTAAAAAAAGCAAACAAAACTTACAAATGAATGCAATGGCAGAGGAGTCTTTAAAAATAACCATTATTATATTGGAAATAATACAGAAAAATAAACACAACCAACCTTCAGAATAAAAAAGCAGCAAAATCTTATTACTAATTACTCATTAGAAAGATGCAGGTAATACCATCATGTTATAGTGTGAAGATTAAGGCCTTTTTAGACCATCAGGAATACCCTTCTTGAAATCAGCCATGCTAGATAATTTTCACTCAAGAGTGCAGCAGAAACTGGCTCAGGAGATGTCAAACCTATTCTATAAATAAAGTTTATAGACCTTGGAATAACACTATAATTTTGGTGATGTATTTGTGTATACAGCAATAGCAAACCTGAAAGTAAAAGTAAGCGTCGGTTTGATAATCAGATTTTTAAGTTAGTTTTGAAAAGCTGGAACAAAAAAGGTCCACAAATACAGCTTAAAGGACAGGGGGAAACAGAAAACAAGTTATTTTTAAATGCGCACTTTATTTAATGAAGAGAAGATTGAAAGGCGATGTATTTATTTTAATTGTAGTACTGAGAACCCACCTGGAGTACTGTGTCCAGTTCTGGGCTCCCCAGTTCAAGGAGGATGAGGAACTCCTCGAGAGAGTCCAGAGGAGAGCAACAAAGATAATGAGGGGACTGGAGCATCTCCCCTACGAGGAAAGGCTGAGAGAGTTGTGCTTGTTTAGCCTGGAGAAGAGAAGGCTGAGAGGGGATCTCATCAACACATACAAATATCTCAAGGGTGGGGGTCACCAGGACGCAGCCAGACTCTTCCCAGTGGTGCCCAGCACCAGGACAAGGGGCAATGGGCACAAACTGAGACATAAGAGGTATCAGTTGAATATGAGGAAGAACTTCTTTTCTTTGAGGGTGACAGAGCACTGGCCCAGGCTGCCCAGGGGGGCTGTGGAGTCTCCTTCTCTGGAGATATTCAAAGCCTGCCTGGACGAAGTCCTGTGCAACCTGCTCTGGGTGAGCCTACTTGAGCAGGGGGGTTGGACTGGATGATCTCCTGAGGTCCCTTCCAACCCTTGCCATTCTGTGATTCTGTGAAATGCTTTAGTCAAATCTAGGTTATCAGACTCAATGTAAAATTAACCAGATGAAATTCTATGTATGGCATGACATAGAAGGCTGAAACAGAAGAGTGCTGGAGTTTGTTTTGACCACAAACTCTATGAAGGTGAATGACACAACTCTAGGATCTTCCTCAGGTAACAAATATCCAGTAATTCGAATAGGAACTTGATTGTTGATAGAATCTAGAGCCAAAGTTCACATGGATTTTAAGTTCCTTTACAGATCATTTTAGACTCTATTACACATCATTATTCAAGGAATAAAAGATTTGTAAAGCCACACACTGAAACCTTGTAGAAAATTTTTATGAAACAGTCTTTTGGGGGGACTTCAACAATTCGATTTCAATATCATACAGGGAAAAGCCCCGAACTCATACTGAAACTTGCTTTCCTTACAGTCATGTTTGGTTCAACTCACTCTGAATCTCATCTTCGGACTAGGAGTGCTATTTATCCGATCTAAATTTAGGTGTCTAAATGTAAGAGAGATGGTTTGACTCCCTCTGTACCCAGTGCGGTTTAGCCGCAGTTCTTCTTTCTGGTTTTGAAGGTCTGAATTGCATCCATGGACATATTGACAAGCCCTCCAAAGACTAAGAAATGACCACAGGAAGGCTTGCCCTGATGTGGACACCTATGTAGGAGTCACCAATGTTCAGTCTGATAAATAATGCCTTAAACATCCATATCATAACCAAGACATTACCAGCAATCTCATAACTTTTTTGGGCCTCTAAAAAGATCCTTTGCAGTTTCCTGACAACAAAAAAGATACATTATCTCAAAGATTTAAATAATCAAATAAAATTCTACATTTTATTAGAGAGCAAAAATGCTCTGTCCACAGGAAGAGAAGCCAAGGAAGTGATGAATCATTACCACGATAGATCTGCCTCAACCATGAAAGTGTTAGCCTTCAGGTAGTTTCTTCCTTCCCTACTGTCTATGCATCTCCATTTTCTAGCATCCTGCAGCAAATCAATATAAAGGAGGAGAAATTGAAGACACAGTGGCTGAATAAAACAAAATAAATCTATGTATAAGCTGTATTGCAGGCCTGAAGTCTGCTTTCAAGTACTCTAACGCCAGATTCAGACCCAAGTATCCCAAACTCAAGTGTGGAGTTATCTGTTCAGTCATCCAGGAGACCTAAGAACCACAAAAAATAATCAAGGCCAAGCTTTAAGCACAAAATTCTGCCTTGTAGGAATGACCAAAAAAAAAAAAAAGATCATAACTGGAACATGACTTTCAAAGATATTTTCTGCATAGGAAGCACAGAAATGAAGGTAAAGATCATAGGGCAGCAACTATATGTGCAAGCACATAATGTAATGAACACAAATAATGCATAAAGCAATCTCTTCATGTGCGTGTACATCTGAAAAAAAAATGGCTGGGTCTAAGCAGTCACATAGGTGATAACCAGCAACTTCCTCACAGAATAATCCCAGAAGAGACATACTTTAAAATTTTAGTTTGCTAAGTAAGGGAGATTTTATTGTAACTCTGAACATAAATGCCCCCCCTCTCCATTTGAATATTGATTCAGTTTGAATTAAATGGAAGGACGAATAAAAACAGGCCTGTATCTAAACTGCTCACTTATAAAAGGGAGAAATTCTGACAAATGAACAAACAAGTGTAACCAGTCCAAGTAACTACAAGGCCAATAGGATGCTGGGCTGCATCACCAAGGGTATCACCAGCAGGGATAAAGGAGCCCTCATCCCACTCTGCTCACAGCTGGTCAGGCCACACCTGGAATCCTGTCTGCAGTTCTGGTCCCCACTGCACAAAAAAGCTGTGGGCAGGCTGGAGGGGTCCAGAGCAGGGCCACCAAGGTGATCCAAGGGCTGGGAAGCCTCTCTTAGCCGGATGGGGATGGGGTGGGAGAGCTGGGTTTGTTCAGTGTGGAGCAAAGGAGGCTCCGAGGGGATCTCATCACCACGTACCAGTACCTAAGGGGTGGCTAGAAAAGACATGGAGACTCCCTTGTCACAAGGAGTCATGTGGAAAAGACGAGAGGTAATGGGTACAAGTTGATCCTGAGAAGATTCCGATTGAAGATGAGAGAGAAGTTTTTCACTATGAGAACAGTCACCGATTGGAATGATCTCCCCAGGGGAGCAGTTGACTCTGCCACACTGGACTCTTTCAGATGCAGCTGGACAGGGTGCTGGGCCATCTGATGATCCTTGAGGTCCCTTCCAACCTGGTATTCTATGATTCTAGTCAGACTTAAGAGTTGAATATGAAAAGACCTTGACATTTCTTTAAGACAAAAGTGCTAAAACTGCTTTTTTACCACTGCCAGCAGAGAACTGGGTAACTCAGGAAGAGTATCCTAGGCTGTGTTCCTGTCTGTAAGTCTGACATATAACCTTCTTCACTTGTTAAAGATGCTGCTGTAGTGCCAGCTGCTGATAACTTCAGTCAGGGAAGAAATCACCTGCATCTCTGTAACAGACCTTTCACTTACAACGTCAGTTTTCTTTGTACTTAGGTAAAATGGTCAGACGACACAGATTCAAAACAAGCACCATGCAAGTGCCACACACACCCCCCTACTTGTCTTTTGCCACAACCTGCCTACATTATCAAGACAGCACAGAGGGTTCGGATGAGCTTGTGGATGAAAACCAGTTAGTCAAAGCAGAACCTGAGCAAGAAAGTGGTTATAAAGCTAGGTAAATCAAAGTATTTTGGAAAATGTTCTATCACATGTACACTTCTTTGAGTGAAGGTACATACAATTGGAGCAGACAGTGTGTAGTTTAGACATATTAGCAGACTCCCAGACATAAGCGGCTTTAAAGAAAACTCCCATTAAATGTTAGAAAAAAAAAAATAATTGTGCGGGTGTCAAGCACAGAAACAGGAGCCCACAGGGGCTGTGGGATCTCTGTCCTTGGATATACTCAAAAATTAAACAAGCAAGGCACTGAGTAACTTGATCTAATGACTTTTGCATGGAGCAGGGGTGTTGGATCAGATGACTCCCAAGAGATCCTTCCAACCAAAATTATTGTGACTTTATTCTATTACTTCTTTCTTAAACTATACTCTCAGATAGCAGCAACAATGAATAACACCTTCTCCTACAGGATTCAATCCTATCCCACTGGACGATGACTTGGATTAACCAATGAGACCTTAAGTTTACAGAATACTACAGAGTATTCCCTCTTGCTAACCACAAGAACATCAAACTAAATACTCATTGCAAGGGCATCTCTTTGGATAAACGCCCAAATTCTAAGCTGTGTGCACACAGAATATGCAAAGATTATCTGTTGTTCTAAATTGTGATAGAGACTGTCATAATTATCCCAATGGCACAACAAAACTTTGCCTATCAGAGTGCAAATTTGCTTATGCTTACTTGTATTTCAAAACATACTTCTTTGATCTTGCCTTTTCTAACACAGACAGCAACCTGCACATTAAAACTCAGAACAGAACATAAAAGCTCTATCAAAGAAAAATATTCCAGGACATACACAATCATACCCAAGAGGAGAGGAAGAGAAAAGAACAAGGCAGAGACGATACCTTAGTCACACTATAATGTGCTCCTGGAAAGCAGGTACTTGAGGCCGAAATCACTGAAAAATTAAGAAATTACAGAATTAAGATTGTCTTATGGGTATAGATGGCCATCCAACCTGCATTCCTTATATTCCCAACTGCTAGAGACCCTAAAAGGTGTTATTCTTCAAACCTTGAACTAACTGCTTATAGTGAGTGGAGCATTTTAAATGTAATATTCCTGCTCCAGTTCCTTTCCTCCAAAATAGGGATAATCACACGATCACGGCCCAATTGAGTACTGAGAAGTTAATTGATGTTTGTGAAGCATTCCAGTAAGATACTGATGAACAGCATGGCAACACCTACATGGAAGTTAATAACTCCATTCAACGTGGTGTTTAAGTGGCATGCGGTGAATAATGCCCAGGGCAACACAGTGAAGGATGATTAAAAGCAATATTGACTGGTTACCTCCTCAGCTGGTACTCTCCATCCCTCACATGGAGTGGAGTTCCTACAAAAGAAATAGCCCACAAATATGTAATTGAAGTCTGTATCATCATGCTTATTTCCAAATTCTGAGGACACCCCCTCTCATCTCGGCACCTTAATATTAATTCCTTTCATAATGCATACACTAAATTATCATACAAGTGCACGGCCTTATGGAAGGAAGCACAGCCCAGGCGTGCGCAGCACTGGATGTGTGGGCACGCACCAACATCCACCGCACGTTAACGCCACCACACGTGCGCGGCCCTGCTGCAGCACTTATCCCTCAGCCACCGAACGCCCGGACTCCTTCCCCCACGCCTTCCCGCTGCAGGCCCCCGTCGGAGTCGGACGAGCTCGGCGAGCACCGAGGGAGGCAGGCGGCCTGCGGCCCGCCGAGCGGCACCGCTCCCCTCCCCGCCTCCGTAACATGGCGCCCGCCTCGGCCCGGCCCCGGCCCCCGCCCTCGCCTGCCGCGGTGCCCGGGCCCGCCAGAACCGGGCTGCCAGGCCTGAGTCACCGCCGCCTTCCGCGGAGCAGCCTCCCGCCGCGCCCTCCCAGCCGCCCGGGCACCGCCCGGCACACAGCAGCCGCGGCAGTTGCCAGGCTGAATAAGATAGAACATGAAAGGTGAAATAGCAGGAGCTGCCACGCCCGGGGCTGCGGGGAATCTCGCTTAACCCTTCTTCGCCTGCGCCCGCAGTGGCCGCGGCTCCGGAAGCCGCGCTGCCAGCCGGGCTGCCCCTCCGTCAGCGAGGCCGGGGTGCGAGTGACCCTTCGTGGAGGGAGGCGGGGGGGCACGGGTACGGCCTCAGCTCCCCTTTGCACGGCCCCTCCAGGGAGACGGGAGGGGGGCACGGGTACGGCCTCGGATCCCCTTTGCACGGCACCCCAAGGAGATGCGGGGGCACAGGTACCCTTCACAGGCTCACCAGCACACTGCTGTGGAGGAGGACGGCACAGGGCCCTGCACCCCGATGGCTCTGGCTGCAGTGGTGCCATTGCCCAGGTGCTAACTGCTGCAGCACACCGCCGTCTCCCCCAAACGGACCCCAGAGCAGGAGCAGTTCCCGATGAGCCCCAACGCTCCTTCTGTGGGCAGCTGCTGGACTGAGGCGTGCTGGGCCCAGTCTGGTACCGGTGGCTGGGGTCCATGCCCGGCTGCCAGCGCCTTAGCTGCTCCCAGGCCTGCTCCACAGCCAGGCCAGAGCTGGTCTGACAGGCTCAGGGCAGACGGGAAGGGAGAGGCCGCCTGCGGCTCAGGAATGTGCAGCCCTTATCTCTGGCTCCCCTGCAATCCTGGGGAGGGAACAACTCTCCAGAGTTTGCCTTTCTCTCACTCTTACTCACCCTCTGCCCTGGGTGGAGCTTGATTCTCGCTGGCTCGGAGGTGCCTGTGAATCAGGCTGCAGGCACGTCCAGGGGACCGGAGAGCCGGAGAGCACGACCCACCACCTGCCCTGGCTCACCTGGGAAGGTAGGAGAAGTGCAGGCACCTCCTGGGGTACCTGAATGGCCGCGTGAGGTGGTGGGCAAGGGCTGGGGAGGTCCTGTCCTGCTCCTCTGCGCGGAGCTGGGCACTCGGGATCTGGGGCAGGGACTTCTGGAGGCAGTCTGGGGGCTGGCGGTGGCTGCTTCAGCGCAGAAAGGCACCAGTAGCAGGAGCTCCCATCCACACCATGACTGCCCCCATGGGGGAAAGGAGAGTCCCAGGAGGAGATGGGAGAGGCAGGGGGGGAGGGAGAACGTCCCAGCACAAACAGCAGGCTTTGTGGTTGGTGAGAGAAGAGACCTGTCAGTCCTCAGGTAGCCTGACCAAAACTGCTTAGTGAACGCTTCATTGAACTTGTGTCCCATGTCCTTTGAGAAAGCACTAAGGAGTGAATATTTCTGAGCTTATCCCCGTCTTCGGGAAGAGTTCTTGCAGCCTAACTCAGCTTCCCACAATAGAACCTGAGCTGGCCTTCTTGGATAGGAAACACTGTGGGGATGTGTGGTCAAGAAATTGGGAAAAAGAGGACTTCACTGGTGATAGCGCTGGAAAGGCCAAGGTCTGCAGGAGGCTAAGAGCCAAGAAACAGCTCCTGAGGTCCACTGCACCTTCGCTGGCTTTGACCTCGCTCCACACGCATGGGTGTGTAGCTGTCTGCCGACATGGCCTGCAAGCAGCGACACAGACATTCATGTACGTACATGCAAAAGCACAGACAGATGTGTGTGGACACATGCGTGCACAGGCACACGTGCATACAGTCACTGATTTTTTTCCACGGATGTGAGCCTGTCTGACAGACCTCAGGTTTTGTGTGTGAGCAGAGAGGAAGGGGAAGGTGACTAAGGGCAATAGAGGTCAATTACGGCTTTTGTCTGGCCTGAGGACCGAGGTTCTCTATCTTCTAAACAGAGGGGGAGGAGGTACTTGTAGAGGGACAGAAGTGCCTATAGGATCCTCCTTCTACTGAAAATACCTAATTCATGAAAGTTGCAATAAGTACAGCTGTGATAGAGGCCAAGCATACATGAATAACAACTCTAGGCACCAAACTAGCCCCAAAACAGAGCGTTGACAATTACAGCAGTGCAGAACACCAGTGGCCTGGGATCCCTTTGCACAGCCCACAACAGCATGTGTTTTCATTGCATGAAGAGGCAAGAAGACAGAAAAAACATAGCATGCCTTCATGCCATTACAAAGCCACAAAAGGACTGCAGTTTGAGGAGGGATTTTTTTTTTCATTTTGGCCTAACTCCCATTTATCTGAGGGGCTTTAGAGTTGTATTTGAGGGACTAAGAGAGAGTTGTATTTGTTGTCACCTGGCAGTGGAAATAGAAGTATTCTGAGAGAAAAAAGTTACGCTCTTTGCATAGTTGTAGGGAAAATTGCACATCAAAGGAAAAAGTGAAAATGTCGCCTACCAGAGTCTGGTATGAGTGTGCCAGAGCAGTGTCATGGCTGAGGACAGACACCTGTGTTCCATACATCATTTTTCAGGCAATCACAACTTTCCAAGCAACTGAAATTCACCTCCAAACCTTGCAGGATTGGACTTCTTTGCATTTTATGGTTAAATGGGACACTTTTGGACTGCTTATCAGGCCCCATTTGGCTGGATTTTTGTAGCCCTAATGAGGAAGAGGGGTTTCATGAGTGCATTTCTAAAATCTGGATGTGGGGGAAAGTGAAAATCAAGGGCAGCATGCACTTCTTCTCCAAATTACACCTTACATTGTTGGACCTTTCCTCTGGTTTAGATTTCCTTATACCTGCTACCTAATAAATAAAAGTTGAAGGAAAGGGATTGATTGAAAGAGAGCAAGCTTGGCATGAGTGGTGCTATTGTAGACCTGGTGCTTAGGGACATGGTTCACTGGTGGACTTAGTGGTGTTAGGTTAACAGTTGGACTCGATGATCTTAAGGGCCTTTTCCAACCTAAATGATTCTATGGTTTGCTCTCTTCGGGTAGTCTGCTCTCTGTAAGGGGCTGCTTCTGCACGCAGGATTGCGTTTCATTTTTCAGTAGCTGTAAACATCAGGTTTTTCCCTAGTGACTCTCTACAGGTTGGATTTATACATGACACTCCATACCCTTTATTGCATAGGACAGTTAAGATTCACATGCTGACACGCTGTCTCAATAACCACTTCACAAGAGAAATTATGACATATAATTTTTCTGCTACTTTTCCCTTCCTCTGGCCTGTAGGAAGATCCCCTGGACATTCTGAATGTCTGGCTAATTTCCTGATTCTCCAGGAAAGAGTATTTTGTGGGACCCCTTGCACTGACTTACAAGCAGAGGTGAGTGCGGGTCCAGTAGGTGCTCTGAGGTGCTGACCAGGCTCCCCGTTCTGCTCTGCCACTTGCCTGTAGCATTCACATTTACTGCTCACTATAGACACAGGAAGAGTTTATTATGCCAGTTCGTAGGGTCAGCTGACAGATGTATGTAATATGGAAGATAAAGTTGTAATGTCTGGAAGCTCAGTGAATGAATTGATTAAATTAATTGAAGCAATTTCTCATCTGATGACCATGACTTCAGATGAAGTGAAACTCCTAGACTACAGCAGGCAGACATACCATTTTTTTTTCTTAAATGATGACTGAGATCCACGGTAAGATCATCTGGAGTAAAGAATGGGATCACATTCCCTCAGATGCTTTAACATAGGGTGATCAGTAGAGGCTGGTCAGATGACCAAAAGAAAAGGCCTGTGAGTTATATACATGACATTGTAACAGGAATAACAAATTCAGTATTTTCATCTTCCAAACAGAAATTTTAACAGTAACCAGGCTTTGAGCCTACAGCCTAAAATCGAGAGAGCACTGAGAATGAGAACACAGAGAGACTGCAGCAGAAAATACAGAAAGAAAAATCCAAAGAGGAAAAATAATTGCTGTGAGGATTTAGCAGACACAGCTGTGGCTGAGAAAGGATCTAATTCAGACTATTACCCACATTTCACCATGGTGTTCTGGTGAACATATCTGAGCCTTGCTTGGTGAGAAGAGCAGTTAATAAGAAGGTACCCAGCATCCTTTTCCATAGCTCTTGTAAAATTTCCATGGCAAATTGCTATGGCTAAACCAGGAAATTCTGGGGTATGCTTGAAAACTAAAAGTGCCACAGGCACATCACTGTGAGATTGGCAAGTGAGAGGCCTTAAACTGAGACTTTCTCAGCAGAAGTCCAATCTTTAGTACAGAAAGCTAGCACATGTAGGAATAGCTTCTGGAAAGGATGAGCATATCTGTCACTGTTAGTATAGGTTATTCAGTCTGCTGCAGCAGGATTAGAAGGCACAAGCTGTCCCTCCATCACACAATGCAGAATTAAAAATCCCACACCTTAAACCATGTTCCAGGAGATGGGTCTCTCCCCAAATCATTTACCAAGTACAACATTTACTTGAGAGCAAACCAACATTTTCCGTGTCTTATTGTCACAATGTCTGTTCGAGTAGTTTTACCTGGGGCATTACTGTGCTCTCTTAAGACTGACCCTTCCAGAATATTAGCAACCTGTTTTCACATAATCCTTTCTATTTTATCAGGCCAAACGCTTTTTTAAAAATATTTTAAACTTCAGGGATTCTAGAAATTCTGGAAACCTGAACATTTTTTGCAGCCCACCACCAGAGATCTATGTGGTGTCATTGAACATGGTGCACGGGCCAACTGTGGCCCACACACTCCTGCCTGCTGGACCACCATTTGGAAATTGCTGCTTTACATTTTTCTCATGGATGTACCATTTGCTGCTTCTTTGACTCTCAAAATCGCTTTGATTCATCTCTTGACCAAGAAGTCCTTCAAACATTAATAGCATAGAGGGGTTTTGTGGCTGTCTGTGGAGTCCAGAAGAGTAAGTAAACTCTTCTGTCTGTGTTGCCTTTCTCTTCTTGCTGGTATCCAGGGCAATGAAAAGACAGGGTGTTTTAAGCCCCACAAATTGTGCCTGTACTTGCACATAAGCATGGGGTCTCAGGCAGAGAGCGTAACTTAGTGGCCCTTTCCAGCTGGAGCGATGCAGCCTTGCTTCCTCTTGGGCAGTTCCCTCCGCTGGTGCATAAAGACCTGCAAAGGCCTCAGCTTTTGGGAGTGTCTTGAAGCAGAGAAGCAGGTCCAGCCAGGGAAATGATCATCTGAGAGAGGCAGTCTGGGAACTTGCTGTGCAGGCAGAACACGTAACAACAAGCACCAGAGTCAGCATTGGGAAGGAAGATAGAGCCAGCCTGAGGTGCTGAGCCATCAGCAGGGGCTGACATCAGGCAGCAGCAGATGAGAGAGAAAGGGAACACTGAGCCAGTTTCCTTTTGCTTGGACTGGGTAAATGCAGTCCATTGCTCTGGATTCACACCTGGCACAAAGAATCGAGAAACATGTGTGTCCTTTTATTTATTTAATTTTTTAAATCTGTAGGGCTTTGTGGTGATCATCTACTCAACACAGCTGAAACTAGAATTTCATGGTATTCTTTTAGAAAAAAAGACAGTTAAAGTCCATTGAAATGGAACATAATATGGACAGGTAGCAAATGCTGCACAGGTCTATACTTTCTCCGGTGTCTGCTCGTAGTGTTTGAATCCAGAGGTAAAGAGAGAATTTTTACACCTAGCTTCATCTGTCAGTTACTTTTCCCTGCTCTGGCTACATTAAACATTCCCTTATGGTTGAACATTTTTCTGTGCAGTGATAGTTGTGGAGTGTGATCACATCACTGCTTACACTCTCCAGTAGTAAGAGGGTTTGATAGCTTGTGTGGATCACAAAAACTGAATGCTTGTGGTAAGTATCCAAGCTAGTAAAGTCATTCCCAATTACACCAATGTGAACAGAAGCAGGCCTCAGGCCAAGCCAAAGGGAAATTTTCGCTGGAGACTCCCTCCTCAAAAAAAGCTCTCGATGATTGCACACTGATAACTGCATGCTCCTTTCTCTCCTCCTGCTTCTCCCCTGCTAGTGTTTTTTTGGCTGAGTAGGGGTGTGATTGCATTAGTACTCCCCGTGCAGAGGTGCATTGGCACAGTAGCAACCAACCCAGTGTCTTTGGGAAAGCCCAGGCAGACGGGTGGAGGAGACCTTTGCTGCTGAGAGATTGAGTCCTGCCTCTCATCAGCCCATTAAATCAGCCTTCATCTCCCACTTGCTAAGTTTTCAACAAGCTTCTTCCTGCTCTCCTTTATCCACTGCCCCTAAGCATGGGAGGAGTTACTCATAAACAGCTACAAAGCCTACCTTCTTTTTCTCCTTCAGCTTCCTCCTGAAAGAAAAAACAACTACCCCATATTAGCATGCTAGAAAGTAAGTTCTAAAGAGCTCACGTACTGAATACTTGTTTCTTTCTGTAGCCTTCTCTGTAGCTGTCTGTGTTCGTCATTGTACCATCCACTATACATAGAGGAAGGAACTAAAGTTTGCAGTTTTGGTTCACTCATTATATAATATGGTAAGGTTCTGATCATGACTGGTGCTCTTGATACTTCTAAATTTATTAACATGATTTTATGAAATGATTTAGGATAGCAGAGAACTGCATGAAATGCCAAATAATGATAACTGCCTTCTAGAACACATGGAGAGAACATGCTGTGGAGCAATGCTTTTTTTCCTGACTTCATGAAATATGAATTCTGATTGACTGCAAAATCAGAGGAACAGTAAATGCAAAGTACTGCAGGGCTTGTATGGAGCAGATGGGAGCCAGTGTGGTGACTTGTCAAATGATAAATGAAAGCTAGTCTGGAATTCCTGTAAAAATAAATTCACAAATGTTTCATCTGTGTCCGTGTGTACTTCATGGTCGAGCACATGGACCAAGCACATGGTTCCTTAACAGACTTCTTCTTGTCCGATGCCAGTTACTTTGCCTGTCCTTCAGGCATTCTGATGGTTCTCCTGTGCTTCTCCTTACATTAAGAAACTCCATCAAAAATTTGTTTTTCAAATATCCCTATAGAAGCTATCCGTAGTACACTGCCTACAGATCACTTAATTTGACAACTGATTATATGTACAATGCTAAATTTGCTCATCTCCCAGTTGTTTCTTTGTCCCTCTTGGCTCATTCTTCTCTTTCACCTGATTATCGTGTCTAATGGGGCCTAGATTATGAGACTGTCTTAAGCAAGAACTGATGTAATAATTGCTGGTACTTCACCTAGTACAATGGGATTCAGCCTCTTTAAAGTCTTTTACTGTAACTGTATATTCAACCAAACCAGCAAGGCTGTTTGACTGTAGCCTCTTGGGATTCAGGAAAATCAATTGGTTGTCACTGGGTCAGTTGAGCAACAGCAAGACTAAAAGAAAAAACCACAAAGCATGGTAATCCTGTCCTATAAATCAGCAGGATGCTCACTGATCCTTAGTGGTCAAAAAGCAAATGGCATATTAAGAAAGGAAACCTAAACACTGCATATAAAGCCGTATTTCACTTCCATCTTGCAGCTCCAGTCCCACCATCTCAAAAAAGAATACAGTAGAGTGAAACAAATTCAGAGAAGAGACTAGAGGATCATCAGAGGCACAGAACAGTTTCCATATAAAAAAGTTAGGATTTCCCATATAGAAAGGTGATGAGTGACAGGAGAGTTGACAGATGTATTAAATCAGAGTGGCATGAGAAGGGTCAATAGAAGTTGATTTTCTTATCCAAAGCAAAAGAAAAACAAAGTACAAGCAGAGAGAAGGAGATCGTTCTTGACTGTATTGCTGAGCTGTAGAACTCCTCGCCTCTGGCTGTTGTAGATGCTGAAATTTTATATGGGCTTAGGGAAACTGTGTGAGTTTATGATAGCAAAATCCTTTGAAGCTATCTACAGTCATTAAAGCGTATCTGGATCAGGAGGTTCTTGAGCCTCAAGTAGCTAAAATTGGCTCAGAGAAGCTGGTGAAGCATCATAAATGCTTGGCCTGTCCCTGTATGTTTTCCCCATCATCTGCTCATAGTCTGTATTGGAGATGGATGGGTTTCTAGGCTTGATGGACCTTTGATCCAATCCAGTACAGCTGATGTTATGTTCAGTTCTCCCAGAAACATACGGTAAAGAGAGGGTTCAGACATAGTGAGAATGAAGCCTGGAGAGACTGAGAATTTGTGCACTCATTATTTAGAGAAACCAGAAAGAAACCCCAGAAGTTGATATGAGTAAATGGCGGGTGAAATGCAAAGATATTCAGAGGGGCTTTTACATTACAAACATTTAGTATGAAAGAAGATAATACACAGGAGTACAAAGTACAGTACACTGCATGGAATAGGATTGGGAGAAGCTATCATCTTTCTGGAGGTTTATAATCTAAATCATCAGGATTTATGTGAGGAAAAGCCATCTCAGTAATTTACACAGAGAAAGCTGATTGAAATACATTATTTTGAATACAGTTTCAGATTAAGGATGTAGGTGCACACAAAACGCTGTACACTCGGGCTGTCAACTAGCAGCTGTCTGTGCGCAGGCACCTTTCCTGTAGAATACCCTGCGGTAAATGCAAGGTTCACTTTTGTTGGAGGAGTAATTGCCCTTCATTCATGACAAAGAATGTATGTGGTGGGTACTGTGGATCATGATGTTTGTGCAAACAGTTTACTTGGCACTAATTTGATCACAAATCCGTACCCTAATGGCCAGTCGTTTGCTGGATAAATATGCTAAAATTGTTTCAGGGAATAAAAGTGCATTACTTTCAAAAGACCATTAATAAGCTCTCCCACGAAGTTTGCTGAAAGTGGTAGTAAACACTGAAATTACTAAATCCAGAGATAATTCCACAGAACTTTGGAAAAAACCTAACCAAATGAGCCGAAAGGCCAGGATAATGCAAATGAAACCATGTACTGCCAGTGCAAGGTAATTTATAGAAAGGAAAAAACCTGATGTAATTGTATGCCCTCTGGGATTCAAGTAAATGTATGGTTTTGGTTGGTGAAGGTGTAAGTATGCTTATAATAACCCTCGACTTCTCCAAATCATTTCAATAAATGCTTTCTGAAATGTGATTAAAATCCTACAATATGCTAAATTGACAGGTCTTGCATTAGGTAGTTAATGAAACAGTAACTTATTAGTATCAATCATTAAAGAGAATGTATTAATAATGTTCATTTTTGTCAGACTTACCAGCAACTCAGTCTTTCTCCAGTGCTGCTCAGGAGCTCAATAAAATGTTTATGTACTACGTCTAGTAAAGTTAAGGATAACACACATTTTGAGGAAACGGTAAATATCGTATTTACTAAATAACAGTAAGTAACAGTAAAAATCGCAACACTACAATCCGATGAGATGTATTTTAATACAGGCAGCTATAAAACAATATACAGAAATCTGGATGAAGGTTGCAATTATAGAATTGAAGATTTAGTGATGTGAAGATGAACTAAATTACCAGAGAAAGTGCAGAGAACTCTTACGGAAAAGCCACAACCATTGTCCAGAGACAGGAGACAAGCCCTCCCAGGGGAAAGGCTGTTCAGTTTATAAGGGAGAAAGCTGAGAAGTGATTCACACTGCACTTGGACAGACAAAAGACCTGTTCTTAGGTGATTTTTCAGTTGTGTGACTAGAGGCATTATAATACAGTTAAAATTTGAAGTTAAAGATTACTTTGTGAAGTAAGATGCATTTTCATTGCAGTAAAAGTAAATGAATGCTGAAGTAGCTTGCTAAGAAAATGGTTGCTATTTGTTGTTTGGGGTTTTTTTAAATAATCTTTCTAATATATATTTAAATATAGTTGCTGAGAGGAATGTTTTCACCTGTGTGTACAAGTGACTGGGGTGCTCAGGCTGAAAGATTGTTTGGCTCTTTTTTGCCCTTTGTATCTGTGCTTTTCTACTCTACCCCGCTCTGGTTTTCTCTATCAGTCAGGCCTATTGTAGAGCAGGACTGTGCTGCACGCTAACCGTGGCTGCTGCTCTTCCAGCTGTGCATTAAAATAGCAATGATAATCAAGTCTCATATTGTAGGACTGCTCTGAAGGAAGTAATTTTCCTCATTGCACAATTGGGTAAATGTATTTAGGGTTTTTCAGCTTCCTTTGACCTAGCTGACCACAGGCACAGGTATGGGATAGTGAAATGCTGAGTTGCAATGTGCAAGCCAGACACTCACTGACTTGCAATATTCAGTGCCAAGCTAATGGTTTGCAGTATTGCATCAGATGATTTAATAGTCCCCCTTCATGTGTCCTTAATCTTTTACAAAGCAGTTGTGATATACATTAAGCAACAGACAGTTCAAAATGAAAATAGGCACTTTAAATTATTAAGAAGTTTTGTTTCAAAATGTAGTCATCATCGGATAGGTTTGTTCTTAACAGATTTGCATAAGGTTCAGTGTTATGTTTTATCTCTCGAATATTTTGATCAATGAAGTAAAAACACTTGTGATAAAGCTTTTAGGTACTTGATTATTGGGAAAATCAAAATAGAAGATAGGGCGGGTATACAGAGCACCTTGGATCACTTGATAAACTGATGCATCACAAGTAGTTATTACACATACTAACTAAGAATCCATTCATAGTTGTAAAAAGGAGGCTGTATCCCAACAACCATTGCAAAACCAAATGGGTATCAGAGTAGCCAAAGAGCTGAAGTGCAATGCCATGGCAACATCCACGGATGTAGGAGAGGAGCATGTAGGAAAGGGTGTAGGAGTAGGGAGGCAGTTTTGTCTCAGATACAGTGTTGGTAAGAGAACCATCAGAATATTGTGTTCAGCTGTGCTAGCTGCGTTTTAAAATGGACCTGGAACAGAGTACAAAAGAACTATTAGTACAATTTGATGGTCACAAAATGTTGTATGGTAATGGTTGGCTTCATCAGCCTTAATGTGGGTGTCTAGTGTGAGACAATTACTCACTTCACTGTATTGACTGGACTGGTGGTTGGTAACAGCAGTAATAGTAGTATGGACATCAGACATTCGTGGAGATATTCTGCAGTGAAGAAGCCTGAAGTTGGGTGGAACTGATCTGTCCTACTGAGGAAGTAATGTTTGAAAGTACAACTGAAAAAGTAAAAAAAAAAAAACAAACCTGCTCCAATTTCTATTAGCCATTTAAGACTGAAATTCTGGAATCACCCATCTCCCAGGCAGGTTCTGGTATGAAGTATTGAAATTTTCAAGCTGGATCTTGGTAGAATGGATTGTATGACAGGATAAAGGTAATCCTGGAGTTAAAAAAATTGACTGAGCACTGAAGCTTTGGAAGACTGATTTGTTAATGTCTCTGGGAGAAAGATTAGACTTGGCCAAATGTAAGCATTTATATTAGAAGATGAATTTCATCCCATACTCCTTTGATTTTATTCACCTGTTCTCCATCAACTATAAAGGGGAACACAAAGCAATTAGCTTGCACGTAGGCATGTTGTACACCTGCATTTAGTTAATGAATCTGACCCTTGAGAGATTCCTAAACTTAGTTGTTTAGTGTCATTTTAGGTGCCTTAGGGTATCTAAACCACAGCAGATGTGGCACAGGCCCTATGAGAGGCTCACACCCTTCTCGACCAGCAGCTGAAGGCCAGGCAAGATACCTTAGGGCATCCCAAGTGACACTAAACACCTGTGTGTAGACACCTGAATTGCTCCCCTGGTTATAGTTTGTTTGCACTTTATTTATATTTAATTTGTCCAAGGCTTAAGGGCTAGGTGCTGGGAAGAAGTCACAATTTTTCCCTTTGCTACCTAATTTGGCTTCTGGAATTTTTCTTTCATCTTCCTCTAAAACAACAGGGACTGGATAGCAGGATACATAGTGGCGTATGCCAGTACGCTTAATGGTCTTAAAGAACTTCTCAGGTCCCTTATCAGTGTGTTCTGCTCATAAAATCAAGTTTAAAACAATCGGTGTAATGTTTTCGCAGGTCATACTGGCAGGATATAATAGGAGCCCTTTGCTTTTTTGTACAGTGTAGGGGCAGTACTCTTCCTGGGATGCTTTTCTTGATAAAGTTGCAGCTGATGAAGGTGTGAAGGACATTGGTGGTGTGCTTGAGCTTTCCTGTTCCCTTCTGGTAGTACACCGTAGGTTTTATGGCACTGGGGCTTTTGTATTAAGGGTCTTTAGGGTCTTACTTTTTTCCAGTACTTGTCGTATAAATGGAAGGAAGGATGTTCAGTGGTTCCTTTTGGACTGATCACGTGCCACATAGCCGTTCCCCATTGCAGATGCTGGATTTATGTGATCTCTTCTCCTGCTGTAGCCATATACAATTCAGTTCCTGAACTATAACTGGAGTACAGAGAATATCTTATCACCCTTTACAAAGACCCTCACGGGCAATGTGAGTCTTTTTAGCATCTTCATTTTTCACTAGATTCCCCATAGCTTGACTAGCAACTAAACTAAAATGAAATTCCTAATTAAATAAAATAAAAAAGCATATAAATAAGTAAAATTCTCTATTAACCAGTAGTTACAGGCTTCCAGACACATTTGGCATACTTTCAGTTTGTGACTTAGTTTCTTTGACAGTTATAGTGGTTCAGATTTCCAAAAATACATCATCTGTCTTTTTCTGGGGTGAATGAAGCTGCACAAAATAGATTTGCAGGTGAAATTCAAGCAAGGAGATAGCTCCTTCTTGGAGTTCCTCTGTTTTAGATGCCACTGTAATCTAGGAAAATACAGCCATCATGCAAGAATGCTAATAAATGATGTGTGCCCTAATCTTCTGTCGCTCTGGATTGAGGAAATCTGACAAGGTGTGCAGTGAATTCCTGTTAAAGGAACCAAGGCATAAAAGCAAAGAATTGCTGTCTAATGACAGCCTTTGACAATCAGTTCTAAGGAAGTAAGGGCTCACATGGGCTATGCATTTCACAGAGCTCTCGCCCAAATTTTGCTGTTCTGCCAAATACTTCCTTCATTTTGCTCTTCCAGGCCTCCTGCATGACAACTGCCAAAGGTTTAAGAGAGAATGAGAAATGGCTGCCCTTCCTGGCATTATACATCCTGAATGCCCTAAAACATAAACAGAATATACAGTTCTAGAGTCAAACAGTAACAAGGCAACACTGCATACCTGGTAATATATTGCATCTTCTCTAAGGCATGTGAATTGGTACTCTGCACTGTGGTGATAATTGACACATTTTGAATGGATCAAAACTAGTTAACACAGATGTAAAGAGACAGTAGTTTAAAAACCCAATTATTGTCTTAGAAACCTCACTACAGCAAACAAATATTAGCCATAAATGGCATGTTGTAATTTTCAGCTAATTTGTAGGGGAATTATTTATCAAATAGTGGATTATTTGACCTAGACCTAGAGACACAGCCTTGCAGTTGGCAGCTTAACATCAAATCTGAACCAGCATCTCAGAGTTCTGCCAGTTGCAGATAGCTATTTGTAGGAGTTGTAATTTAGCAAAAAAAAAAACAAAAACCAAACCCCAAACCATTAACAAAATGCAGAATCTAGATAAATTCCACAAGATGGACAGTACTTGCAAAGACTGCAAGTGCATGGAATCCAAAAGCTCAGGTGACTCTGCTTCCTCATAATGAAGTAGCATTCCTGGCAGAGTTTCTGCCCAGGAGCTACTGAGACCACTTTCGTAAAGTTTTATTTATTCATTGACCTGAGATCAGCTCATGCTTACCATAGTGACAAAAGATAATAACCTTTGAGGTTTCAGTTAACTTCTCCCCTTCTGCTTAAATCAACAGGGAAGTAGTTTGAAAAAGTACTGAAAGAGCATCAATCATTTTGTGCATCTCGTTACGCAAAGCATGGAATGTGTTCATTGTAGATAGCAACACATGAGAAGGTAGAGGGAGGTTATTGGAAGATGCCAATGCTAAGTGTTCCTGAGATATTTCTTCACATACACTACCCATACTTTTTATGGCTTACAAATGGTGCACTGCAAATACGCTGTAGCAGTGAGATACATGTATATATACCCCCCTCCAGCATTCTTCATGCAAGCTGAGAATTCATCAGCCTAGTGTAGTTCTTCTTGCAGATCAGGGAATTAAAGCATGCCAACCAATTAATAGAATCATACAATCATAGGATGGAAGGGACCTTCAAAGGACATCTAGTCCAACCCTCCTGCCATGGGCAGGGACATCTTTCACTCGATCACGTTGCTCGAAGCCCCGTCCAACCTGACCTTGAACACTCCCAGTGATGGGGCATCCACAACTTCTCTGGGTGATCTGTTCCAGTGTATCGCTACACTTACTGTAAAGATTTTCTTCCTTATATTCAATCTAAACCCACCTTCTTTCAGTTTAAAACTGTTGCCCCTTGTCCTGTCACTACAGGTCTTGGTAGAAAGCCTCTCTTTGTCTTTCTTATAAGCCCCCTTGTGTGAGCTGGACGCAGGAACAACCACAAAACCACAGATGAAATGCAAAGAGTAAATTTATTTATTTAACTCATCAGGCAGGGGATCCCTGAAGCAGCACCTGGGCAGAGAAACACAGGCAGGGACGCAGGCACCATAAAGCTCGGTCCATGCTAGAGAATCACTGAACCTGCTGGTTTTGCCTATTTATCAGGGATTCGCACAGCCGTAGTTTACCACTGTGCTTTGATCTTTCCTGCAGCAGGGGAGGAATCTCAAGCATGGTCGATCAGGTGCCTCTAAGTCCATCACAGGCCTATGTTATCTAAATATGGATGTCCTACTTGTCCAACACAGAAGGCTAAACAACAATTCGTGTGATATATGTGGGTTTTGATACCCCAGCTGCAAGTCACTTGAGCATGTTTACAATCCCCCTCGCCAATCTTCTGTTATTTTCCCACACCCCTTTAAGTAGAATGGAATGCAATGGAATGGAATGGAATGGAATAGTTCAGTTGGAAGGCATCTACAACAATCATCTAGTCCAACTGCCTGACCAATTCACGGCTGACAAAAAATTAAAGCATTTTATTAAGGGCATTGTCCAAATGCCTCTTAAACACTGGCAAGCTTGGAGCATTGACCACCTCTCTAAGAAGCCTGTTCCAGGGTTTGACCACCATCTTGGTAAAGAAATGCTTCCTCAGGTCAAGTCTGAACCTCCGCTGGCACAACTTTGAGCCATTCCCAGGTGTCCTGCCCCTGGATCCCAGGGAGAAGAGCTCAGTACCTCCTCTCCACATCCCCTCCTCAGGAAGCTACAGAGAGCAATGAGGTCGCCCCTCAGCCTCCTCTTCTCCAAACTAGACAAACCCAGCATCCTCAGCCACTCCTCATAGGACACGCCTTCCAGCCCTGTCACCAGCTTTGTTGCCCTCCCCTGGACCCATTTGAGTACATTAACATCCTTCCTTAATGGTGGGGCCCAGAACTGCACACAGTACTTAAGGTGAAGCCGCACTGATGCTAAATACAGCAGGATAATCCCCTCTCTTGACCAGCTAGTCATGCTGGGTTTGATGCCCCCCAGGATGGGGTTTGCCCTCTTGGTGCCTGGGCACACCGCTGGCTCCTATTGAGCCTGCTGCCCACCAGCACCCCCAGATCCCTTCCTGCAGGGCTGCTCTCCAGCCATTCCTCTCCCAATTTATACTTGTGTCCAGTGTTACTCTGTCCCAGGTGTGGAATTTGGCATTTGTGCTTGTTAAATTTTGTGTTCTTGATGATTGCCCAATCCCTCTGCAAGGCCTTATGGCCCTTGAGAGAGTCAACACCACCTCCCAGTTCACTATCAGCAGCAGACTTGCTAATGGTGCATTCAACTCCTGCATCCAGATTGTTATGAAAATACTGAACAGAACTGGCCCTAGAATTGAGCCCTGAGGAACACCACTGGTGACTGGTCGCCAGCCAGACGTAGCCCCATTCCCTATGACCCTTTGAGCTCTGCTGTCCAGCCAGTTCTTCACCCAGCACACCAGGTACCTGCTTATCCCACAGCTGGACAACTTATCCAGAAGCATGCTGTGAGGGACAGTATCAAAAGCCTTACTAAAATACAGAAAAACTACAGCCACTGCCTTCCCCTCATCCACTAGGTGGGTGACCTTATTACAGAAAGGTATCAAAATAGTTAAAGTACTAGTTAAGTATTGAAGGCCCTCCCTGAGCCTTCTCCAGACTGAACAACCCCAACTCTCTCAGCCTTTATTCATAGCAGAGGTGTTCCAGCCCTTGGACCATTTTTATGTCCGTCCTCTGGACCTGCCCTAACTGGTCCATGGCTTTCTTGTACTGGGGACCCCAGAGCTGGACGCAGTACTGCAGGTGGGGTCTCACGAGAGCAGAGAGGGAGAATCCCCTCCCTCAACCTGCTGGCCACACTTCTTTCGATGCAGCCGAGGGTAGGGTTGGCCTTCTCAGCTGCAAGTGCACATTGCCAGCTCATGTCCAGCTTTTCATCCATCAGTATCTCCAAATCCTTCTCTGCAAGGGCTGCTCTCAATCCATCCCCCCCCCCTCCCCCCCCCCCCCCACCCCCCCCCCCCCCCCCTGGGCGGGCCCCCCCCCCCCCCCCCCCCCCCCCCCCCCCAGTCTGTACTGATACCGTGTTCTACTTCTGACAAACCAGCAGATGCATCCCAGTTGCAAACAGGACTATAGATTTTTGAATGCATTCCAGATAACTCCCAAGAACTGTTGAGTGCTTTCACTCTCTGGAATCCTATTCAGTAAATAAGTTTTTCTGTTAAGAGTTGCAGAATATTTAAGAGATTTTTTGAAGTCCTGCTTAGTTATCATGTAAGCTGTTTCAAGCCAGAATTGATCCACTTTTATCAAGGATTCCATGAAGACATACACTCCAGTGCACACACAGCGAGCACAGCATGTACAGGTGGTTGAGACTGCTGCCCTTGCTTACACACACCATGCGTGCCGCTAGGACAAGTGTCTCGAGTGTCTTCGCCTCGTTGCATACACACAGACCTCCTGTGTAGCTCCTGTGTAGCACTGGTGCTGTTGCTCGGGCACTACCTGGGGGGACCGAACACCCCATAGCGTTCGCCTGTGCACACATAGCAGGCTGCCAGCTCAGGGCTACAGCTGCTGCTGCAAACGAGTTGTCACACGATGCAGACAAAAGCATGGAATCTCCAGATTCTTCCTGAACTTCATTTTTGAAGTAAACCTGGGGATCTGTTCAGGGGAATCAAAGTACATGACAGCTATACTTCAGAAGTGAGCAACCTCTAGAATTCCCTCACACTAAGGCTCAGGGTAATCTAGGGTCTTCTCAAGGGAAAAGGGCTCTTTTTTTATAGTTTTCCTGCCTTTCCTGAAAACAGTGTAATGGTCAAACAGACTTACTGTAGCTACTCTCAAATTTGTCGTGCCCACTTGTTGGGGACCTGTCTTTATATCCTTGCAGGTCACGAGTTACTTAGGCTTATGGTGGCAGAAACGTAATTTCTGTTTTTTATTTCCCAGTTCTCAGCTTTGTGCCTCTATTTTGGAAGAAATTAAAACCACCTGAAGGAAGTGAGGAGGCTTAATGAGTAGAACCTTGCCTAGGCAAACGCAGGAATGGCACACTCAGCAGGCTGCAGGTTCTTTCCCAGCAGGATTCGATGGTGCTTTCTCAGCAGTAACTTCTAAGAAAGAGCTGGCTGCAATGAGAGGCAGAATCTCGCTCCTTGGTTCTCTCCTTGCGAGCCAAAGAGGGTGACGGTGCAGATTCCGCAGCCTCATTAGTCACAGCCAGAGGTCTGCTCATGCTCCGGTCCCTGCTGCGATCCAGTTCAGGTGTTCGCTGCGGCCCGCGGGACGTGCGCAGGTGAGGGCGACGCCTGGGACCAGGCCGCCCCGCCCGGCCCGGCCCGCGCTCGGTGCCGCGCTCGGTGCCGCCCTCGGTGCCGCGCTCCTCGCGGGCTCCGCGGGGGCCGGAGGCTCCTCCGCGCGGCTTCGGCGGGGGCAGCCTGGGCCGAGCAGCGCGAAGGCTGACGGCGCGAGAGGCCGGGAGCGGGCAAACCCGGCCCCCGCCTGCCCTCCGGCCGCGCCCTCGCCCGGCCCGGCGGCGCCGCCAGCCTCCCGGTGCGCTCCGGAGCTGCGGCCGCCGCGCCGCGGTGCACGCGCAGCGAGATGGCCCCCTCCGGCGCGGGCGGGAGGAGGCAACGCCCTCCCGGCAGGGGATGCGCGTGTGTCCCGGCAGGGGATGCGCGTGTGTCTGTCCCGGCACGGGATGTTTGTGTGTCCGTCCCGGCAGGGGATGTCTGTCCGTCCCGGCAGGGGATGTTTGTCTGTCTGTCCCGGCAGCGCGGCCGAGCGCGTGCCCCGCTCCGCGCCCCTCCCGACTCCCTCGGCCCAGCCGCCCTCCGCTCCCGCTGCACCTACGGGCGCTGCCTTCCGGCGTACCAGGGCTCCCTCCAGCTCCGAATTTGTTTCCCTGTGGCCAGTGGCTGAGAAAAAACGCTGAGGATCATTTTGCATCAAATTTATTTCTTCACTGGTACTATTTTTCCTGCTTATTCATGAATATACCGACGACCACAAATCCATAGGGAATTAAAGAAAGTGACTCCTCTTATTGTAAAAACTACCCCACTTAGCCTTCCCCGTTTCCTGACTTCTTTCCAGCCACAAATTGTGGGATGGTGGAAAAGTGTTCTGACAAAGCATTGCGTGCCTGTCCTGTCCGTGTGTACTTTCTCTAACCACCCTAAAACAACCTGTGGGAAGGAGTTCTGCAGAGGAAGTGCAGCAGAGGAGAAAGTTTCCTGGTGTTCAATTTGAACCCACGCCTGCTAGTTTCATTTCATGCCCTTTTAGTGCTTGTGTTGGAGGAAAAAATGGAGAGCTGTCCCTGGCCATGCTTTGTAGATGCCTTCTCTAGACTAGAGAGTCATAGTTCAGATTTGTAATAGACCTTTTCAAGATGTGAGGAATGAGACTTTCACATTCACAACACATTCCAGTTGTGAGTTCCCTCTGAACCTATGCAGTGATGTTATTTTCTGTATTCCTTACCTAATAGTGTTAGCATTAGCTGATGCTTTTCCTTTAAAGGTTCATCTTCTTCTTGATTTGTAGCGGTATTGAAATAATTATACTAATCAATACAATGTAAAATTAAGATTGTTTCACCACTTTGTGTTTATCAACATTATATTCACTCCCCCATTTTGGTCGTCCAGTCAGTAGGATACGTCCAGTCTGCTGCTGCTTCTACATTTTTTTGGTTTTGCATTGAAAGGCTAAAGACACTACTGGAATAGTTAAGAGCAGGTACACATCTGGCAATCCTTTGCATTTTGGGAGAAGAAGTGTTGGATGGCAATGATAATAGCAGCCACTTTCACCCTCTACGCTCATGCTTCCTATTAATGTGACTTTGCATGAGTGGTCAAGGACAGCTGCGCTTGTTTTTGGTTATGAGGAAGCCTCTGTTGGCATGTCAGTGCTGGGGCCCCAGGAAAAGTGTGCGCGAGCATTGACATTAATTGAGGGTCAGAAGCTGAAGTGCTTTGGAGTTCTTTGCAGATCAGTAGCATATTATTTACTGAGTTGTATTTGTGGCATGATGAGCTTTTCTTTCAAAAAATAATCGGTTCCCTACGGATAATGGTCAGATATTGGATATGAGCCCCTTCATCTCAGTTTTTTCTCAACATCAAGAGATTGAAGAAGAAATCATGTCCCTTGGTTTTTATTTCTCCGTGGATCTCATGAAGACTTGTCTGACTTCTGACTATATTACAACAGCAGGACACCCTTTTACCTGCCTGCATTCCACTCATACCCTGCAATATTCATATGCTGAGGTGATTATAACAGTCAATTTATAAGGATTCAGAAGGTGCATTTGTATACATGCATGTGCTTTTTGGTTTAGTGCCATACTACATACAGTGAATAATTTTTGTAGCATTTGGAAATGAGTTTTAACAGAGTCCAGATAATAACATGTAGAATCATAGAATCATAGAATGTTTTGGGTTGGAAGGGACCACTAGAGGTCATCGAGTCCAACCCCCCTGCAGTCAGCAGGGACACTGCTAACTAGATCAGGCTGCTCAGAGCCCCATCCAACCTGGCCTTGAATGTTTCCAGGGATGGGGCCTCCACTACCTCTCTGGGCAACCTGTTCCAGTGTTTTACCACCCTCACTGTAAAGAATTTTTTCCTTATATCTAGCCTAAACCTACCCTGATTTAGTTTAAAACCATTACCCCTTGTCCTAACGCAGCTGGCCCTACTAAAAAGATTTTCCCCCTCTTTCCTATAGGCCCCCTTTAGGTATTGAAAGGCCGCAATCAGGTCTCCCCGCAGCCTTCTTTTCTCTAGACTGAACAAGCCCAACTCTCTCAGCCTGTCCTCATAGGAGAGGTGCTCCAGCCCTCGGATCATTTTTGTAGCCCTCCTCTGGCCCCGCTCCAACAGTTCCATGTCCTTCTTGTGCTGAGGGCTCCAGAGCTGGACGCAGTACTCCAGGTGAGGTCTCACCAGAGCTGAGTAGAGGGGCAGAATTACCTCCCTCGACCTGCTGGCCACGCTTCTCCTGATGCAGCCCAGAGTACGGTTGGCCTTCTGGGCTGCCAGCGTACATTGCCGGCTCATGTCCAGCTTTTCATCCCCCAGCACCCCCAAGTCCCTCTGGGCAGGGCTGCTCTCAATCCTTTCTTCCCCCAGCCTGTATGGATACTGGGGGTTACCCCGTCCCAGGGGCAGGACCTTGCACTTGGCCTTGTTGAACCTCATGAGGTTCCCATGACCCCACCTCTCCAGCCTGGCCAGGTCCCTCTGGATGCCATCCCGTCCTTCTGGTGTGTCAACCGCACCACTCAGCTTGGTATCATCTGCAAACTTGTAGTATTGTTCTTTGGGGGGGGGGGGGGGGGGGGGAAGGTAGCTTTAAAAGAAAAGACAAAATTAAGCTTAGCAATTGGCAGCCCAAAAAAGAAGGTTGGGCATTCCGTTAGATACACAGTGCTGCCCAATTTAGTTTATTCCTTATTTTGCACAAAAACGTTTAACTGCGTTAAACAGTGATTACCACCTTTGCCTCACTTAAGGCTCCCAATCCATTTGCAATGAACTTTCTCCAGCATTACTCTGTGTGCTTTGAACCTCTTCCCTTTTGATTTTGCCATCATGAACCCCCAACTCTCCCCATTTATGAGGATGGATGTGTCACTGGAGTGAAACTGCTCTCATTGTTGGTTATTCTTTTCTTACAGCTCTCCCTCCCCTCATGGCTCGTCGATCTCAAAGCTCCTCGCAGGGGGACAATCCCCTTGACCCTAACTACCTTCCCCCCCATTACAAGGAGTATTACCGCTTAGCTCTGGATGTGCTCACGGAAGAGGGCAAAGAAAGTTACCAACGCTTCCTGGCAGAGGAAGCAGCCCCTGATTTTCTTTGCAACTCAGAGGTGGATCACATCATACAGAATCTCCAGAAACCCCAGTACGCCAATCAGGAAGGTAGCACAGACACCGCAGGTGACAATGACCTGGATGGATCCTCTGGGACTTACTGGCCCATGAACTCAGACCTCGCTGTTCCTGAGCTTGACCTGGGCTGGCCAATGGTCTTTGGGTTCAGGGGAACAGAGGTGACAACCCTTGTGCAACCACCACCCCCGGACAATCCCAGCATTAAGGAGGAGGCTCGCAGAATGATTCGAGCAGCTCAACAGGTGAGACAGTGAAGAGCCCAACTAGAGCAGAGGTAAAATTGTATGTGTGCAAAAGATGAATCGGAATGCATCAGGGCCTCTTCTGATTCCCTTACCTCTTCACTCCCAGGACCTCACAGAGGGGAAGGATTATTCTAAAACTACCGTTTACTGCATCAAAGCTAGCCTCTGCAATCTGGTCTCACAGAAAAGTGTGTAAGGCCATGCTAAAATATACCAAGAGTTCACAGAATCACAGAATAGTTGAGGTTGAAAGGGACCTCTAGAGACAGTCTAGTCCAGCTCCCCTGCTCAAAGCAGGGTTGATTAGAGAGGGTTACTTAGGACATGTCCTTGAGTATCTCCAAGGATGGAGACTCCACAGCCTTTCTGGGCAACCTGTTCCAGTGTTCAATCACCCTTACAGTAAAATCAGGTTTTCTTATGTTTAACTGGAATTTCCTATATTTCAATTTGTCTTGTCCTTTCACTGGGTACCACTGAGAAGCATTTGGCTCCATCTTCCTTACACCCTTCCATCAGGTATTTATACTCACTGATAAAATAAAGAGTTGGGAAGGACAGGGAGATAGAGCTTTGAAGCTACTTCCCATATTATCAGCATAGAGATGCAGCTATGTAGTGGCTGACTGAACATTGGCCAAGAAGTTATCTAAAAATGCCACGGGTATGTTGGAGGGGGCGAGCAAGTAATGGCCAAGCAGCTCAACACAACCTTCCAGTGTGGTTATGTGACAAAAAAAAACAAACCCTCCTATCATTGGATTAATGAGTAAGGGAACTCACAGTGGCAGTGAGGTTTTTCCCCTCACCTCTCACCCTCATATATGGAATATGCACCTTAGGTAGCAATTCTCTTCCCAGTTCTGAGGCCCACAATGTTTAAAGGAACCTTTAAACGGGAATGTTCCTGTTTAAAAGGAGGTTGGAATGGAGACAGTGCAGCAGTGCAGCTTTGCAATGTGAGGTGCTGGAGAATGTGATCCGCCAGGGTATAAGCAGGCACAGATCACTGATGTCTGTCTTGCATTCTTTTCCTAGGTGGTAGCCATAGTGATGGACATTTTCACTGATGTGGATCTGCTGTTTGAGGTGTTGGATGCTGCTGCTCGCAGAGTGCCTGTGTACATCTTGCTGGATGAAATGAACTCTCAACTTTTCCTCGATACAGCTGCTAAATGCAGAGTCAATCTTAACTATGTGGAGGTGAGCAAACTGAAGACCTGCCCTGCCCCATCCCTAATTCGCATCCTGAGGGGGCTATGTCCTGGGACACAGAGGGCTCTTACAATGGTAAAAGCCTGAGAAAGGGGAAAATGGGCCAGAGCCTAGTGAAAGATGAATGTGAAGAAAGCTAGGAGAGCTGGCACAACAGTACGGGACTGAAGACTGAGGACACTAATAAGTGGGTTTATCTATCCATTGTGTATGCAGACAGAACCACTAGAGCTGAAGTATAAAAATGGTGGCAGCATGGAAGTTAAAAGAGCAAGGGGAAGAAGGAGGTGCAAGGGGAGGGAAGTAACAGCTCCAACTGAGTCGGTGCCTTCTCTGGTTTGCAGTTCCTAAGGGTGAGGACGGTTTCTGGCCCAACTTACTACTGCCGCACAGGGACGTCCTTCAAAGGCCACGTGAAAGAGAAATTCCTCTTGGTGGACTGCATGGTGGTGCTGAGTGGCAACTACAGGTGAGAAGCCTTTCAATGTTACTTGTCCCAGTTTCAGTAAGAAAGAGGCTGGTTAATTGGTAAGCAGTGCTTTAGCATTTCCAGTGGCAAAAGTTTTTCTCACCGAAGGATATGGAGCAGCCATTTTCAGGAAAAATACACCCTTTTGCAGCTGTGGTAGATACCCCAATTAAACAAGCCCTCAAGCCCAGACACCCGAAGCCAAGCTTCCTTCACATCAAGAGTGTTAACGATGTGTAAAAAAGGTACAATAATTATGAGGTGTTGTGGGTTAACCCTAGTAGGCAGCTGAGCTCCACACAGATGTTCCCTCACTACTCCCAGCAGGATGTGGGAGAGAATCGGAAGGGCAAACATGAGAAAACTTGTGGGTTGAGATAAAGACAGTTTAACAGCTAAAGCAAACCTGCACACACAAGCAAAGCAAAATAAGGAATCTATTCACTACTACCCATTGGCAGGCAGATATCTAGCCATTTGCAGGAAGGCAGAGCTTGGCTTGGGAAGACCAATGCCATAACGCTAAATGTCTTCCTCCTTCCTGCACAGAATCACAGAAGGGTTGAGGTTGAAAGGGACGTCTGGCAGTCATCTGGTCCAACCCTCTGCTGCTCAAGCAGGGACACCTAGAGCCAGTTGGCCAGGACTGTGTCCAGATGGTTTTTAACAAGTCTAAGGGGAGAGACTCCACAAGGTTGCTGGGCAACCTATTCCACTGTTCAGGTAACCTCACAGTAAAAAAGTGTTTCCTTATGTTCAAACGGAACCTCCTGTGTTTCAGTTTGTGCCCACTGCCTCTGGTCCTGCCTCTGGGCACCACTGAAAAGAGCCTGGCTCCATCCATCCTCTTTGCACCCTCCCTTCAGGTATCAATATACATTAATAAGATCCCCCCCCAAGCCATCTCTTCTCTAGGCTATAGAGTCCCAGCTCTCTCAACCTTTCACACATATGAGGTGCTTCAGTCCCTTCATCATCCTTGTGGCCCTTCATTGGACTCTCTCCAGTATGTCCATGTCTTTCTTGTACTGGACACAGTACTCCAGGTGTGGCCTTACTGCTGCTGAGTAAAGGGGAAGGATCACCTCCCTCAACCTGCTGGCAATGCTTTGCCTAATGCAGCCTGGGATACCATTTGCCGTCTTTGCGGCAAGGGCACATTGCTGGCTCATGTTCAACTTGGTGTCCAGCAGGACCCCCAGATCCTTTTCTGCCAACTACTTTCCAGCTGCGTGGGGGCAATAAGCCAATTGCTGTACTCAACATAAGGAAACACTTTTTTACTGTGAGGTTAACTGAACACTGGAATAGGTTGCCCAGCGACCTTGTGGAGTCTCTCCCCTTAGACTTGTTAAAAACCATCTGGACACAGTCCTGGCCAACTGGCTCTAGGTGTCCCTGCTTGAGCAGCAGAGGGTTGGACCAGATGACTGCCAGACGTCCCTTTCAACCTCAATCCTTCTGTGATTCTGTGAAAACTGGACACAGATACTGTGTCACAAGTGCTGTCTAGGCCGGAGATAATTGATTCCATTGCTCTGTTGGGTGCACTTTTATTACTGGATCCCAGTAATGTATATGTTGAGCCACCATTGCTACAAAGGTGCTGCTGTCTTTTTTCATCTTGTTGCCTGCGAGAACCCCCAGGTCATTTTCAGCCAAACTGCTTTCTAGGTAGTCATCCTCAGCCTGTATTGGTGGATGGGGTTGTTTCAGCCCAGGTGCAAGATTCTGCATTTGCCTTTGCTGAATTTCATGAGGTTCCTGTCAACACATTTCTCCAGCCTGTTGAAGTCCCCCTGACTGGCACGTCAACTGTGCCATCCCCCCATTCTGCCATCACCTGCAAGCTTACTGAGGGTGCACACTGGCCTGTTGTCCAGATAATTAATGACAGTGCTGAAGACTATTTCTCCAAGTCCTGTCCCCCAAGGAACACCATTAGAACTGTCTGCCAGGCAGACTTCAAATCACTGATCGCCACCTGTTGAGCCTGACAGCCCAACAATTTCCTGTTTACTGTCTGGCACACTCATTCCAATCCACAGTGTTCCCATTTGGCTACAAAGATACTTACGTAAAGGCCACGTGGGAACCCTTGCTAAAGTCAAGAAAAACCTCACCTGCTGTCCCCTTGTCCACACAGCCAGCCTTCGCTTTGTAGAAGGCAATCAGACTGGGTCAGGCATGGTTTGCCCTTGGTAAATCCCTGCTGTCTGATCCCTTTTGTCTTGCTGTTATTCCTGTGCCTGGAAATGGCTTCCAGGAAGATTTGCTCCACAAATTTTTCCTCAGACGGAGGTAAGGCTGACTTGCTGTAGTTCCCTAGTTGATCTTTTTGCTCTTTCTAGAGATGGACACAACATTTTAGTTATAAAACCCAATTACAACCCAAAGTAATTACAGGAACACCTACTTCATAAAAGGATTATCTTTTTAGCTCACTCTCTTGCTGTTGTTACTACTGACTGGCTTTTTTAGAACAGAAGTCATTTATTGCCTTGTAAAATCCTCTGCAAAGATGTGCTGCCAAATCAATTCATAACTACGAGGCTTGGGAACAAGAGTGTGTAATGAATGGCTGCCTGAGCAGTAAATACTAACAGGACAATTCTCTTGAGGCAAGCAAATGGTTCAATGTGAAGTTGTACAATTGAGTTACTTGATGCTAACACACTATCATTACTTCTATTTCTCATTGTAGTTTTATGTGGTCTTTTGAGAAGATTCACAGAAGCATTGCACACATCTTCCAGGGGGAGCTAGTGTCCAGCTTCGATGAAGAATTCCGAATTTTGTTTGCACAGTCAGAGCCTCTTGTTCCTCCAGCCAATGTCTTGGCAAAGGCAGAGAACACATTTGCCATGACTCCCTTTGGCAATAACATGCCTTTCTTTCCAAAAAAAGCACCCCTGATGTTCCAAAGGGATGACAATCTTTTTCCCTCCTTTATGGACAGAGTTGATCCAGACAGGTACTTCCTGTCAAACTTCAGGCGGGATGACATGTTGCGCCATACCGTGGAAGGGTCAGCCATGCGAATGTATAAAAAGGTAGAAATGGAGAATTCTCAGATGGATCCCGTCAGGGGTTTTCTCCGTTCCAAGCAGTTGGAGTTGGATGCTTTTAAGAGACACAGTTTTGCAGAAGGAACATTTGAAAATTTTGCTTCTTCTAAACAGTATGCCAGACAGATGTTCATGAACAATATGGATGAATTTAAAATCCAGTCTAGTCATTTTCAGAAGGATCAGTTCTACCAGTACCAATTTGAACATCCCCACCTTTCTGGCAGACCTCAGGGGCTCTTTGAGAGAATCCGAGGTGGTAGGCCAGGATTCAATGAACTGGAAGACTATGGAGAGGGACCCAGATACCCTGAACTTGAATCCAGTTTTCCACAGGAGGGTTTCCCCTTAAGGCTGGATTATGTACCTTCAAATTCTTCCAGGGAAGTGAGACATGGCTCTGATCAGCTGAATCCTGCAGGCAACAGCCCAATGGGAATGATGTTAAGAAGGCAGAATATAGGACAGAAATTTATTTGCCAGACTTCTCCTACACAGAAACAAAGCCTGGAACAACGCCTGTTCTTACAAGACAAAGATGACGACCAAGACGGAGACAAGAACACACAGGAAAACAGAACAGGTTTACGTAACTGGAGGATTTCTTCATACCTTAGTGCATACCAGTCCGAACCAGAAGAAGGTCTTCCAATGCCTATGGAATCAGAGGCATATAATGATGTTCTTGGGGACACCCTCTCAAAGCACCCCACTGACCTCATCCCAGCATTCAAATCCCCTATGTCTTTTAATAGCAAGTCATTGGGAATTGAAAGTGCCAAAGAATTTTCAGAACCTGACAGAGTAGGTGAAGAACCCCCTATAATGAAACAAGATACCTTTAGGACCAGAATAAATCCTTTGATCCAGAGGAGCTCAAGACTCAGGTCCTCTCTGATTTTCAGTGCTGCCAAGTTAGATCAGCCTAACACCACAATAGAAAAGGTTCAGATGATCCAAAAAGAACAAATGTCCAGTGAGTTGACAAAAGACAATGAAACTATAAAGACGGCTGCTTCATCTAAAGTGGCAGAACTTTTAGAGAAGTACAAAGCTGTGGGCAAAGACACAGAGCGAGCGACAGTCACTCACACTAAAGCTGTTTCCAGCTATCTGCAGGAAGAATCACAGAACACAGAGAAGAAGTGTACCAAATCTGTGCAATATAAGATTCTGGAGAGTAGGGTACTAGACTCTAGAGACTCCTGCAGTACTTACAAAGTGCATGGAGAGGCTGACAGACCATTTGGAATGGCCTCATCAAGCCCCCAGCTTGTTGATACATTGAGTAAAGATCCCCTAGCACATATTAGCACTAAAGTGGACAAATTATCATCTCGGTTTTACCCCATAGAAAATAAACCTGCTCTTCCAGAGAAGGAGAGTCTTATATTTGTGGGAGACACTCAGAAATTGACTCTTCCAGAGAAGAAGGAAAGAGTGACATTCAAAGACGACACTCAAAAAGTAGTCAATACAGAAGTGAAGAAACCACAGATTAGGACCAGTACCACATCAGTTCTTGAAAACTTATCTAGAAGTCAAGGGTCTGACAGCTCTCTCAATAAATCTGAGGAAGACTGTTCAAAACAAGAACAAAACCCAATGGAATTTTTAAGAAAAGGGTCACTACGGCTGAAGCAGCTTTTGAACCCAAAAGGTGAAAAGAAACTGGAGGAGGAACCCGCTTCTGAGAGTGGAAAATCTGACAAGCAGTCTGTGGTTCTCAAACGATCTTCCATAGGGGACTGTCAGGAAATGATGGAGGAAGAAAAAACCCATAAATTTGCAACACCACTTCCTCCCAAAAGCAGCCAGCCAACACAGGGGAGATTTCCTTCATCCACAGCTAACATCCTGTACAGCAGCAACCTCCGCGATGATACCAAGGTGATTTTGGAACAAATCTCTGCAAACAGTCAGAAGAACAGAGCTGAACTGGCCAAGCAACTACCATCCACTAGTAATCCTGATCTTTCTAAGTCAACTACAAGCCTGGAAAGGAAAGGTGAGAAGGAAAAAAGCTGTAACATCCACAGGTCAGAGAGTTTCGGGAGCCAGAAACGAAATCTTCAGCGGCAACCATCAGAGGACAGAGATACCCTTCTGAAAAAAATGGAGAATATGCGGAAGGAGAAACGAGTCTACAGTAGATTTGAGGTCTTCTGCAAAAAGGATGAACAAACAAGTCAAAGTGAAGAGGAATATGACACAGATGCCAAAGACAAGAAGATGGGAAAATTCATGCCCAAAATCCTGGGGACCTTCAAGACCAAAAAATGAGCACAGAAATAATATTTAATTCCATATAATCACTGACTGTCAAATGGGGGAATGAGGAAGTAACTTGTTTATGATGGCTATAAGCACCATAGGCAATACTCTTCATGGTTAGTGAGTGGAAATGTGTTCAGCATTAGACTCCCATGGCACAATTTGCCCAATAAAGTCATGTGGGATCAGGCAACCTTATCACAGTATGTTTCAAATAAAATTATTAAATTGCCAAGATGCTTAAAACAAAGAAATAAAGTAAGAGTCTCTTTATGTTATGTTCAGGGAATATTTTCAGCAGAGAAAACAATTCCAATTTCAGAAGGAAGAATAAAAAAATAGAAAATTCAATACTTGAGTTCAGTCCAGGAAAGAAAAATACACACAGAAACACATGTGCACGTGTGCACGCATGCATGTGCATTGACTGGAAAAAGTGTTTAAAAACCAGTTGTTTCTCAGGTACAGTTATCTTTGTCTCTAATAACAAATCAAATATGGGAGGCCCCTTTTTTAAGGTTTACAGGAGAAAAAAATATTGTAAACAACTTTTTGCTCTTATCTATGGTTATGGTCTCATCTAGCAGTACATGCTTGGCTTTCATATTTACCATTTTCTAAGCCTATTGGTTCTGTTTCGTTATTGGTTTGTTTTCTTATGTATAATGGAAGTATTGCTTTAGGGGGTGAGCTGAAAGAAGCAGCCGAAAGGCCATTAAAAAGGATATTGACATGCTATTAATGGAGGAAGACCTGTTCCTAGGACTCCTTTTCAGCTGAGTCGGGAGTTTAATTAAGCATCTAGAATGCTCTCTCAGCCAAGTAGTAACTTCCTTGACAATGTAACTCCAATTCATTAAGTGATTGTGGGGAGGAGGGGACGTTCATTTGTTAGCACATCTTTCCATGTGAAGACAAGGAAAGAAGGGACCCATAGCAATGGAAGGAATAAGGCTGCTGGAATCTTCCGGCTCAGAAGTGTTTTATCTCATGTAACTTTCTTGTAGTAGTTCGGTACCAGGCTTAACCATGCAGCTTTAAACCAGTCCAGATTAGCCTGTAGGTTCATGCTGTTGTGCTATAGTGTTTTGCAGGGCAGAAGGCAGAGACAGAGGCTATCAAGAAAATGCTGCACACAGTGTTTAGCTCCTTAGCTGTTTGGGTTTTTTCCCTCAGCTTGGACTGTCTCTGCTTGGCATCCAGCAGGATTGCCAAACTGGGTTGGTTGGGGTTTTTTCTCCCCCTGATCTCTGTGCCATAGTCTAAAGAGATGACAGGGAAGAATGCTCTCACGTGGAACTAGGCTTCTGAATTTCCCATTCCCATTACCTTGGGTTTCACGATTACCCACTCGTGACATGAGCTGCAAGCTCAGCAAACCAGTTCAGGTATGTGGCTGACAGATGAAAGCAAGAGGCTGCATCAGCTTCTGAAGGTAACTTTAGTAGGGTCTTTAAAACTTCAGCTTTTCTTTAGGATGCCAGCTCCTATGTTAGCAAGCTTTATATAATTTAGCAGGTTTTATATAATTTACATATCTGTAACAATTAATGATTATTTTACTGTTTGCTGAAAACCTTGGGAAATGAATGTGTGGAAAGATAGATTGTCTGATCTGAAAAAAAAATTAAGCTTATTTCAATATTAATACAGATGGTGGTAAAAATCTGCAAGAATCAAGAGGAATTATCATTTTAACATGAGGAGGTAAACCTAGAAATAAGAGAGGAAAAAAAGTTTAAAAAAAAAAAAAGGAGGGAAGAAGCGGCCAAAATTGGGAAAAAAGCTGAACGGGATTTCTTAGGCTTATTCCATATTGTATAAATCTATACAATTTCAGATACAACCCATAATCTGTTACATACAAATTCATAAATGAATGCTGTATGTATACTTCTTTTGTCTGCTCTCAGTAATGAATCAGATCCAGTTCTTGGTGGGTCTCCAAATGAACTGTAATGATCAATACAGTTGTTCTCTGCTAGATGATACAGATAGATATTATTTTGCTCTGGATTGGAAGATAAGCTGTATAGATCTATAACCTATTATATATATGCTAACCCTATTCTGTGTAGTTCTCACATCATTCCATACCTCCAGCCTTTCCCAAACCTGCCTACTCCAGCATCATTCTGTAACAGACAAGTTAGAAATAATTTCTGTGGTCCAGATTACATTAACATTTTAGAATTTTGCTGTATTTGTTTAGATTTTCAGAATTTTATCTTGCTCAGCATGGTGCGTTCAGTGTATGTTCCTGACCAGAACTGGAACGACTAATCTCTTTTAGTGATATGCCGATTACCAAATGGTGTAGGTGTATACAAATATTGCAGAATAACTAATTGACTTGGTAATAACAAAAGCCATTTTAAGAATAAGAAGTTAGTGTTAGAGCCCATCACCTCTCAGTCTGAGACTAGGTTCACAGAGGATCTTAGATGTTGCATAGCATTGTCAACTTGGTAGGTGGTAGGCTTTCAGTGGAAGTCACAAACCTAAATTAAGCAGTAGGCTCCCTTCTCCGTGCATGAGAACTGGCATCTTAGAGCCAACTCGTTGCACGGCGCACTGCCTACACAACATGTTCACCTCGTTGTTGCCATTTCCTATATCTGCCTGTACCTGAGATAGACAGGAAGTGCCTGTTTTATGAGTATACCAGAATAAACCAGGACTTCCCTGTGAGCTGCATTCACACCTACTAAGTCTTACCAGACTGAAGTGACCACACCTGGTACCAGAAGTGGATGTAGTTTTTTTTTTTTCACTTAACTAGCCTTTGGTGTTTAGGTACTAAAAGATGAAGTGGATATTCTATCAATGGCAGTGGTACTCACATGTTGGAATTTAGTGCCTGAATCCCCTCTGTAACTGTAGTCCCAATGCTTTGGAATAACAATCATTTATCATAGGTAAAGTAAAATTTCAGGGACAATGTGTCAAAAATCAGCATTAAAACAGGAATATAGTTTTAAATTTTACTATAGTCCCACTGTTGCCTGATAACAACTTCATGATGTTTCAGCAATAGTATTTCTTGGAACATTGCTTTCTGAAAGAAAAAAAAAAATTACCGTATTATTCATTGAACAGGATACCCCTGTATTTTTCACACACAGCAAATGCTGAAAGACAAAGATTTTCTGTAGTGTAATATAAAGTATTTATTATTACAGTATTTATAATATTACATGCTAGGTAAGCTATTAAATATTGTAGCAGAACCCACCTATATTTAAAATGCTTTTCTACTTGATTTTAATGAAAATAAGCCACCATTGATTATGTTCATTTACCCCAGAAGAGTCATAGAAATTAGTGGAAAACAAAAAAACTGTCTGGATGATGTCCTGTGCAACCTGCTCTGGGTGAGCCTGCTTGAGCAGGGGGGG
>JADKXX010011196.1:0-35819 GCA_017310255.1 Butorides virescens | reverse complement strand
GATCAGGTTGTGCAAAGCCCTGTCCAACCTGACCTTGAACACTTCCAATGGTGGGGCATCCACAGCTTCTCTGGGCAACCTGGTCCAGTGTATCACCACCCTCATTGTAAAAAGTTTCTTCCTTATGTCCAATCTAATCCTACCCTCTTTCAGTTTAAAACCATCGCCCCTTGTTCTGTCACTACAGGCCTTGGCAAAAAGTCTTTCCCTGTGCTTCTTGTAAGTCCCCTTAAGTATCGAAAGGCTGACATAAGGTCTTCCCAGAGCCTTCTCTTCTCCAGACTGAACAACCCCAACTCTCTCAGCCTTTATTCATAGCAGAGGTGTTCCAGCCCTTGGAATGTTTTCATGTCCCTCCTCTGGACCTGCCCTAACTGGTCCATGTCTTTCTTGTACTGGGGACCCCAGAGCTGGATGCAGTACTGCAGGTGGGGTCTCATGAGAGCCAAGCAGAGGGGGAGAATCATCTCCCTCAACCTGCTGGCCATGCCTCTTTTGTTGCAGCCCAGGATATGCTTGGCTCATATCCCATTTTTCATCCACCAGTACCCTCAATCCCTTCAACCCCCAGCCTGTATTGATACTGGGGGTTGCCCTGACCCAGGTGCAGAATCTTGCACTCGGCCTTGTTGAACCTCATGAGGGGCACCTGGGCCCACTTCTCCCATCCCCCAGGCATGTCAACAGCACCACTCAGCTTCGTGTCATCTGCAAATTTGCTGAGGGTGCACTTGATCCCACTGCCTACAAGGAAAGTGCAGCTTTTTTTCTTTTTGATCTTATTGCACATACCAAATGGCATTAAAAGTACTATCTTTACTTTTTCCTGTACAACTAAAGATTTTTCATCAGCTTTTTTTTATTTGCTTGATTATTGCACCATTTCCTCTTTTTTCAAGTACTACTATTTCCCCATTTTAATGCATTCAAAATATGGCTCCTAAAACATCGCTGCCCTTTGTTATTAGCATGTCAGCTACACTGATCCTTCTCTTGCTCTTCCTCCTCTATAATTATTCTGGAATCTGATAGTTCTGTGTATGTGGTGCGGCATGCAATGGCACTTGACTATGCTCCAGCAAAAAACCTCAGTCTGTTAGCTTATGTGCTAACAGCTTGTCTGCACACCCACAATGGAGCTCAAAAAGACAACGGCAGGATGAGGAGTCCAAATAATACTTTGCTAAGCTACTCCCTTGCCCGTTCACAGAAGCCATCAAGCCATGGATGCCCCATCTACACAGGCTGAGAGGAGCACAGGGATGCACTATGGCAGGTGGGAACCCAAATCAAGGGCTTCTCAACACCTTGTTTGGGCCTCTGCCAGGGCTGTCTCAGCAAAGCCATCAGCCCCATTGTCCAGGCATGAAACTCATCACAATGAGTCATCAGGATTTCTCTGGATCACCTTTTGGACTAATGTGCGGGGTGGGGGGGTGGTTGGGGATGAGGGGGTGGCAGGGTGGAGGTTGCTGCCTAGAGGTTTGACACATTATGAGATGCAGGGGAAAGCCATTTGGGATCAACAGGGCTTATGGGATGTTTAGGGTAGGAACCAAAAGCAGGAAAAGATAAGGGTTTAGGTGATTTCAGGAGGAAATAGGGGGAAATAGCAGTTAAGAGGTATAAAACGGCCAGTCCTGTGTAAATAGCTGGCTGGTCAATAAGCCTGTCTGGCCATGCCCTGCACCTGATAAATGCAGTTTGCTCAATCTTCTTATTAAATTCCTTTCCCTTTCCTGGAAGAGAGGCTGTCTATTCTGCATGTGTGTGTACGCCGGTGTGAGTGCCAGCAACTGGAGTGAGATCACAGGTCAGCAGGCCCACGTGTTCATGGTGCAACAGAAGGGAGTGCAGGTGTGCAAGTGAGCACGTGATCGCTAGCAGAGATCAAGCCAGACTAGTCAGTGAATAGATCAAGTGGCCTGGGAGCTAGGGGGTGAGCGGGCCTCTAAGGGCCAGCTCTGGGTGTGAGAGCACCTGGGTATCTGCAGGGGTGAGAACACTGGGGTGGAGGTGGGGAAGTCAGCTAAGGGACCTGCAAACTCCTGGTGAGTTTTTGGTCTGCATAGTCTGTACCAGCAACTGCAGTAGGGCTGCAGCCCTGGGGACTTACAGAATAACAGAATCATTTAGGCCGGAAAAGACCTTTAAGATCATAGAGTTCAACCGTTAACCTAGCACTGCCAAGTCCACCACTAAACTATGTCTCTAAGCACGACATCCACATATGTTTTAAATCCCCCCAGGGGTGGGGACTCAACCCCTTCCCTGGGCAGCCCCTTCCAGTGCCTGACAGACCTTTGGGGAAGGAATTGTTCCCAATGCCCAACTTCACCCTGCCCTGGCACAACTTGAGGCCGTTGCCCCTCGTCCCATTGCCCGTTCCCTGGGACCTGAGCCTGACCCCCCCCCCCTCCGGCTCCCCCCTCCTCTCAGGCAGTTGTAGGGAGCGATGAGGGCTCCCCTCAGCCTCCTCTGCTCCAGGATGAACACCCCCAGCTCCCCCAGCCACTCCCCAGCTTCGCTGCCCTTCTTTGGACACGCTCCAGCCCCTCCATGTGTTTCTCATAGTGAGGGGCCCAAAACTGAACACAGCAGTTGCCTGCCCCTTCTTCCAAAGGTCATAAACTCTCCTTTTTTTCCTGAGCTCCAGCCAAAGCTCTCTGTTCAGCCAGGCCAGTCTCCTTCCCTGACAGCTCATCTTTCAGCACATGGGGATGGCCTGCTCCTGCGCCTTTAAGATTTCCTTTTTGAAGAATGCCCAGCCTTCCTGGACTCCTTTGCCCTTCAGGACTGCCTCCCAAGGGACTCTGTCAACCAGGCTCCTAAACAGGCCAAAGTCTGCCCTCCGGAAATCCAAGGTGGCACTTCTGCTAACCCCCACTCCTTACTTCTCCAAGTATTGCTGGCTTGTATAGCCAAGGGCTGGCAACTGAGGAGGCTGGGATCCAGGGGCCAGCTACCAAGCAGATTGAGTGTCTGAGACCAGCTGCTGCAGCGATCCCCCTTATAAGTCTGTAGATACATTCTCACGAGTGGACTTGCTCAGCAAGAGAATGGAACATAACAAGGCTGTTGGTGCTGTCTATGTTTGTGTGAGTGTTCCGAGTGCCTGTTTGTGATCCACATGGCCAGCCATGTATACATGCATATATGTATATACATGGCATGTTTGTGTTTTCTGTGTGCGTGTGCCTACTGTGAATACATCTTCAGCCTTGCTACTCGCTGGACCTGGGGACATGGAGTGGCGGCAGCCTCACCTCTCTTGGACTGTTGGATCCAGCATAATATATTTTCCTCCAACACAGTCTTTCTCAGACATCACGCTTTACAGACTTTTCCCAGTGGGAATTTAGATTTAAAGACTTATCAAAAATTATGACAGTATTGAACTGACTTATAAGAAACACCAAGACATAACTGTAAGCATGTTATGGAAAGCCTAGGGGAATGCAAACAGAAGCAAATGACAGAATTCATTAAGCGTGTGCAAGAATGGCAGGTTACCTGGAGGATTAGGATTTTGGAAAATTGGGTAAGAGAAAGTACCTCATATAATTTATTTCGATATTCTGCCACAGACAGCTGGATATCATCACCTAAAGGAAGAACCACATCATAATCCAGAGAGGGCTCCCTGGCAGGACAATGAAACCTAAGATGATAACACATAATGTAATTCACTAAGACTCAGAACAGCACCACAGATTAATATAATGTTAAAAGGATTGTGAAATTATCTAGTGTGACCTCTAGTGTAAATAGGGTTTAGAGAAAATTAAGAATTAGCTTAATTTTTTTTTTTTTTTAATCACACATATAAAGAAAACTTGTGCCAAGAGCAGGTCTATAATATCTCAGAAGATATCAGGGGAAACTGCAGATTGGTATTACTCTCACCTTTTCACGTAAGGATGCTGCAGAGCCTCCTCTGCTGTAAGTCGTTTATCAGGGTTAAATACTAAAAGTTTCTTCAGAAGATCCAAGGCAGGCAATGGAGTAGATGATGGTAAAATCTCCTCAAATGTTACTCGCTGCCTAGAAGTCAGAATACAATGATATAAGTTCCCAGTGTTTAATTCAGAGTGAAGGCATGAATTACAGTTCTGGGAATCACATCGAGGTGACACCTGACTCCAGAGTTCACTCACGAATAGTGTGTCATAATCCTGGAACACTCTGAAGTATAGGCCTGTGAGTACTGTAAAGTCTTTTACCCCTTTGATTAGGCTTGAATGCCTCCCTCCCAGCTCTAGGAACCTACATGAAGTGCCTAACTTGCAAGTCTAGTCTTTCTCTTGTTTCAGTGGCAAGAGTGAGATATCAGACAGTATCAGACACAGGGGAATAATTAGTCTTCTGGACAATGGGTCCTTCTTTTGACAATGCAGGAAGCCCAGACTCTTAACTTGGATGTTTCAGTTGAACTGTTAAAGATCCCATGAATCCCCAGCCCTTAGACCACAGAAATATATTTCTGTATAATTTGCAATGAGAAGATGAAGTTTAAAAATCTGATTTTGCATTTTGAAATCCTAAAGATAATTATTAACATAAGGAACATGAGAATACCTAATAAATTTGAAAAATCAATTTTAAAACATGATTATTACATTTTAAATAATTTTGTTACTCCATGACAACATTCATTTAGTTTGGAAAAATGATCCATCACTGAATATAGCATTTGGAATGAGTGGCTCAGAAAAAATCTTTTCTGTTTTGAAGACTAAAATTTCACTTGCTCTTTTATTGAGCTGCAGCCATCTATCAGAACTTAGCCACTCAACTTCCACATTTTTGGGGGAGAGAAAAAAAGAAGATAACATCTGAAGAATACAGCTGCTGAATGAAAGTGCATTTCAGCCAGGAACAAATGGAGAGTTCCAATTGCTGTCTTTCACTACTCAGAAAAGGGTTATAGAAATGAGAGCGCTCTTCTCAGAGGTGCTGTGGTGGCTTGACCCCTGCTGGCAGCTATGCTCCCACCCACTTGCTTGCTCACTCCCCCTGCCCACGCTACTGCTCCTTGACATGCAGCTACCCTACCACAGAAGGATTCGCAAAGATGCTGGGCAAGCTAGACAGCTGTTTGATCCTCTCTGTATCCATGGCAGCTACAGGAAAAGCCCACTGGTATGCTTTTGGGTCCCTGAAGTAGCCTCTCCTGATGTAGTCCATGCCAAGGATGCATAGAGCCTCCAAGTCAGTCACAATAGGATGCTTTTGTCACTTATTACTTGTTAGAGTCACTTCAGCCTCCAACACAGATAACTGCTAAGATTATCCTGTCGCTCCAGAAATCTGGGTGGGTTCCGTCCCCTTGTATCCTGATGACATTAGGGTCACTGTGCGCTGGTATCCAGCAGAGCCTTATACTCCTGTGGGTCCAATATGCCAGACTACTGAATCCATACAGTCCAATAAACCCAGTTATGCCTTTCCTCCACTTGGCTGGACCTCTACTGGCTTGGCTGACCTCTGTTCCTGGTCAGAGCATTAATTACCTGACCCCTGTAATTACAAACCAGGATCAGAAGTAGGATCAGTCCTTCTACTGTGTCTGTGGAATTGCTCAACAGCAACTGGAGCAGTCATCTTCCTGAACAGACCCTTTTTGGCTGCTGTTTTTCCTTGCAATTCACGTACACAAGTTTCTAGGTTTGAGGTAAATGCACCGTCCGACTTCCTCATGTCCTCCCCATGGTCATGCATGGTTCCCTTCCTTTGAGGAGAGAAAGGCTGACTCTATGTGATGCTCTTGATAGTTAAGACATCGACCTGTGTGGGTGAGGAGGAAAACATACTCGTTTTGAATTTGCTGGAACCTTTGGGACAGTTTTTCTACAGCTGAGACACAGGACCACACGGTTGGGGAGGTAGAGAGATTCGATTTGTATTACCAGAGCTGGCCAGCCAACTGTCTGTCTACAGTTGGCGCCTCAATGTCTGTACAATTATTGTCAGGGTGATGACATACAACATTGGTGTGCTCTCTACAAACTTTTGACTGTGTGCACTGGACTCCACCTGGATCTGTGGAGCGCTGGTTATTGCCCAGGTTGCTGTACATCACCTCCACCACCAATTCCCTAATGCTGGGTATCTCCCTCAATGGTAGTCCACTTGCCCCAGTAGTTTACAAGATCTTCCTTGAGGGGATACCTTGCATTCATGCGTGACAGAAGTCACCTCCAGAAGCTGCAGATTGTTGCCCCTCTTCCGATCCCCTCATTGGTTCCTCAGTCCTCAGTGAGAGATCCCAGTTGCTGGGCTTTCTTACCCTCCAATTCCCGACTCAGCACTGGTCCCAGTATCCTAGCATCAGAGCAATGAGGTGATGATAATTTGCTCACCTTGCAATTTTGCTCAGATGACAGCTGTAATCTTTCTGCATATCTTGCAGCTTGCTCAGGGATAGGGACTGGGTGGTTTCTGCACTCACTCACAAATTCTGTCTTTTCCCCCTCTTGTTCTTATGGCTGCTCTGCTGCAGAACAGGCTGCCTCTTCTGAGTCTTCCTCACGCTCCCTCTTAGAAGCTTCTTCCTCCCTTACTAACCAAGTTGACTTCCTTTTCCATTGTTTAGGAACAACTGTTATCGTCGAGGGTTGGGTCTCTGACTTGGCCACAGTGTCCATTTGTATGTCCTCAGATTCAGAGACTCTTTCACCCTGCTGAGGTAGATGTAGACCAGGCCCCAGCACCACATGAGAAGTTGTGTCCCTTTGGCATGGACAAGGCATCCTTTCTTCAAGTGTTTTGTCACTTCAACAGAATGCCACACTTGTTTGGGTGTGAAGTCCCACACCACTAGACGTGAAAATTGCTCTAGGTATCTGCAGAAATTCTGCGCAACCTGTGACCCATGAGCTGACTACCTCAGGGCACATACCTGTGTGGCATTCACAAATAGTCAGTTATCCTTAGGAAAAGTCAGAATCAGATTCTTGACTTATACCAATATGAGCATTATAGTTACCCAAGGATGTTCAAGAAATTGAAGAGCTGTTGTAACAAGGCAGAAAAAAAATCTACGCCAGGAAAGGGGAGGTGCCATTCTTCATTTCCTCTTCAAATTGGCTCTTGGATGAGAAGAGGAGAAATTGTGAATTGCTTCCACAAGATGGTCCTGTTCCAAAGAACTGGGACAGAACCAATGCAGGGCCTAAATACCAGATTAGGCTCAAGGACAGTGTTTTTATCATAACTCTCCCAGGCAAAACACAGAAAGTGCTAAACAGCACAGCAAACTGCAAAGCTGAACGGACCCATTAACAAGCCCCCAGATTCGATGTACAGTAAGAGAGGGAGCATGCCATGGAGCAGGTAAAGGAACAAATAAACCAGTGTAGAGAACACATACATCAATGTTATGACCAGCAACAGCTAAACAGGTATAACTGTAAGTTCCTGTCTAGTACACTCCAATCAAATCTATTGTGATGTCAAACCCCTCTGGCCGCATGCTGGGCACCAAAAAGGACTCTGGTGGGTTGGCCTGGGCTGACAGAAAAAAAACAAACCCCAAGTTGCGCAAAAGCAATCACTTACCACCAGAAGATGGATACTCAGCCAGTGTCAGAGCAACAGCTACTTTGGAGAAATTCCTCCCCACCCTTTTTATTGCTGAGCGTGACACTACAGTAGTATATGGAATATCTCTTTCGCCAGAAGGGCCAGCTGTCCCACCTGTGTCCCCTCCCAGGCTCTTGCCAGCCCTTAGCCTACTCACTGTGGGAGCAGAGTGAGAAACAGAGATGGCCGATGGCTTGATGGCTGCTGTGCAAGCACTGTTAAGCAACAGCTGAAACACAGCTGTGTTATCAACACTGGTTTGGTCACAAATATAAACCACAGCAGCATACGAGCTGCTACAAAGAAAATTAACTCCATTCCAACCAAACCCAGTACAGGTGCACAGCAAAAGGATGAGAAGCAACATTCACAAGCTGCATCAAGGGAAATTCCTATGGGATACTGTGGGCATCCACTTCCCCCTGACATGGTCAAACACACGTGCCGTGCTGACAGCTGAATCAGCAGGGACAAAAGAGTCTCAGTTCCTCAACTACCTGGCATAGATTGATACAGGAATCCTGGCATCCCTGAATGAAAGAGAATAATGCTCCAGGATGCCAACAGAAGTCACCATGAAAATGCATATGCTATTCATATGAACAGCAAGCAGCCTGCTAGAGCTTACGGTTTGAGCCACCCTAACCTAAACCTATAAAAACATATCAGTAAGCACTCAGAGAACTTATACCACACATAGCTGGGCTATGCATATTACAGACTCCCCAATGAGCAGGGATGCCCTCTAGTATCATGACAGATAAAAGTAGAGAATAGTTAGAGACTGGTGGGTAATTTGCTACGGCTGTAAGACTTCAGCATTAAGTTTACTCATGTTTACGAATTAGTTATGTAATAAATGCAGAATTATGTGGTAGTCTGTGTACATAACTGGAGGATCCAAAAGAACCATGACAGATATAAGGGGGGGAAATCACAGTGAGAGTCATTAAGCAGCTGGAATGAGGCTGCCAGCCCAAACAGATTCGGGCTTTCCATGTGTGAACCAGTGACATCAGATACCTAAATGATTCAGGATAGGAAAACATTCTGATTTTGAGAAAGTACACATGACAATAGCTTGGGATGTAGGCCCAGCCTCATTTTGTTTTGTTATTCCCAGATTATGTCATTGGTCTTCTCATCTGCTTTTTGGGGGAGTGTGTGTTTTGGGAGGTTTTTTTGTTTGGGTTTTTTTTTTTTTTTTTTTAAACTTTACATCCCTTCTCTAGAGGTAGGTGAATCTGCATCAAGCAGAAATAATTTCCACTGGTGAACACTGGAAGGTGAACTTCAGGGGAACTTTTTGTCAATGTCATATAGTAAATTGTTGACTTCTGAGACACATCAAACATACAAGGCTTACCGGGAACTCATGCGGTTAATAACTGAGGCCCTGTAATCTGACTGCATAGCCAAAATATCTGCAATAATGAAAACATACTATTAATGCCAAGATCAGGATTACCAGAGCTACACTGTTTATGAAGGAAAGCAAATACTTGATATTAATATAGGAAATTATCCTAATAAAACTCAACAGGAGATGTTATGGAAGGGGGATGGAGTATTTACTTACAAATTTTCTAAGCCGATTTTCTCAATTCCTATTAATTCTGTCACAGATTTCATAAATTTGCACTCTTACACCCATATACGCAGAAGCACTAAGATATCTGAGGCCAAATGATCTGGCTAGGATCACTTGTGTGGGACACAGAGAACAAGGGACACCAGATATTGATTTCCTCATCACATCTGCTGGGGTTCTTTCTGACTGGTGACGATGAACTGTTTTCTGAAAGTATCTGTCATACTCTCAAAGAGTTGCTATGGATTTATTTTTTTGCTTCAGAATCTTGCGGTTTTGGTCCCCATAAATCCTAGGCAAAGTTGCTGCTCATAAGTTAGTTTTCCTTGTGTGCAGTAATGTTTCGACTAGTGTCTTTTTTCACTTGTTTAGCTAAAAGAAAAATAAATTGTGCCTGTGATAAGCTGCAACCTTGCAGCCATTGTCCTGTGGTAAGGATACAGAACCTTCTGCTGACAAGTCATTTGTCCTGTGGTCTTATCTTATTAGAGTGCAGACCTTCTGGTTATGACATTATCAACACATTCCTCAATTATATGGCTGAGAATCGAATAGCAGTTTTGTTACTAGTGCTGGCTATTCTTCTAACTCCTGTTTTGGTGTTTTCACACACACATTTCCATTAATTTTTCATTCACAACAACCAAATCTCTAATAAAAACTATAAATAACTTTAAGCTTGAATGCAGTTCTCCCAAACTGTGATGTCCTTAAACTGAATGTAGTTATTTTTCTAAAAACTATTTTCTAGCTTAGTTAGAACACATCAACGTGTTGTAAAAGCTTATAAAGTGTATGGGCTCTTAGACTGGAACTTGATTATTACAATTATTGTCTTCTCTATCATCATCCTCATCCCCCCCGCTTTTGGATTTAACATATATTTACTCCAGCTTTCACTTCTGTGTTTAGATTTCCAGACCAAAAAGTCCAATTCACCTTCACTATGCAAGTCCCACTAAAGTATGATACTCTGTTTTAAACTGTTATCCTCTGATAAATCTCAAAAATGTTTTGAAGGCCTGGTTCTTGTTTCTCATCTAATCAAGTATGGGCTTATTATCCTCTAACACTAACATTTCACAATTAAGTCTTTCATTCCCTTGGAAAGAAGTTGGAACGACTCACATGAGACACCTTCTTCCCCGATCCAGCTGGGCTGCTTCTTTCACTCTTTTAATCTCTTCTCTAAATACCTTTCCCTGTAGAAGAGTCCTACCTTCTGGGGATGGGGCAGGAATGACTCTCAAGATCTGTTCTATTTGATTCACTGTTGATGTTCCAGGAAAAAGAGGTTTCCCAAGTAGCAGCTCTCCCAGAATACAGCCAATGCTCCACATGTCTACACCTTTAGTGTAACTACAAATAAGAATAGAACAGAGTTAGGACTAAATCAAGCAAATATTTTTGTGTACTTTGTATTCACATCATCTACATTAGCTTATTTTGCTAGAAAAAACAAGCTTGATGACTCCTTGAATTCGAATGCTCATGGGTTTTAACTATGAAGTGAATGAGCTTTAGGAATCGTGAAACTGGCAAGCATAAAACAGCAGGGAGATTCATCCTATTAAAAGTCTATTCAAGGAAACCATAAAAGGAAAGATACTAAAGGTAAATGCCAGGACAAGGTAATACGTACTTTTAATATGACCAACAGTGAAGATACATTAGTACTCTAGACATTAGGAAAAACACAGAAAGGGTTGTCAGGCTCTGGAATGGGCTGCCCAGGGAGGTGGTCGAGTCCCCATCCCTGGAGGTATTTAAAAGAAGGATAGATGAGGTGCTTAGGGACAGGGTTTAGTGGTGGGATGGCAGGGTTAGGTTAAAGGTTGGACTTGATGATCTTAAAGGGCTTTTCCAACCAAAGCAATTCTATGATACAAGTTGCTGTTTGGAAAGAACTGACTTTTCAGGGCATAGTGTATCTAGAAAGTAGTTACGATTACTTAAGGAAAGTAAATGCCAAACAACGGGTAAATGACAGTTTGCAAAACATCCACATCTCAAATTTGGGATGCTAACCCAACCTATATTTATTTTCTTTTCCGATCAGTAAGATTTTGTATAATTAAGTCAAAAAAAGGACTAAGCCTGACTAACAGGCAACTGATTTAACATTTTATTACAGAATATTTTCTGAAGTTCTAGCAAAAAACTAGGACTAAGGTACTCAACCAAATTTTGTAAAGATGCAGATTTAAGGGGAGAAAGAGTAAGTCTAGTGGGAGAAAGGATGACAAACAGATGAGCTGATAATGTATGTAAATGGAAAAATCTAAGAAGCCAGGAAGGAAAGCACATGTAAGGATAGGTTTTTATGTTGCAGAACTGAAGTTTAAATGCACGTTGAGAAAATAGACTGCCGACATGACATTGCATCTGGAGACATCTAAAATGAAAAGATTTAGACTTTTAGACAGTAAATTTTTCCAGTGGTGAAGAAATTATAGGACCCCACCCCTTTGCTCATATTAAACAGTTACCTCTGAGAGGAAAGTAAGATCTCAGGGGCTCGGTACCAGCGTGTTGCCACATATTCTGTTAGAGCAGGGTTTCCTTGGTCCTCATTCATCTGACATAAAGAACGGGCCAGCCCAAAATCACAAAGTTTAACAAAGCAGTCTGTATCCAGCAAGATATTTGAAGGCTGAATTGAACAAAGGAAAATTAGTAAGTTTTTTAGTCTCTGAATGGCAGAAGATTATTATCAAGGTTCTTTTACTGGTCTCATTCTTGTCATACTTATCCATTTAGTGTGTAACATAAAATTTGAGTGAAGAATAAAGATTATAACTGAAATATACCTTCTGATCTCTGTGAATAACATTTCCTGAGTGGATGAATTTAGTTGCCTTCAGGAGTTGGTAGAGAATGTAGCACTTGTGGATATCTTTCAGCAAATTCCCCTTCTTAATCACAGCATGTAAATCTGTCTCTGTAATATGTTACATCAGTAAAGGATTACCAAATTGCGGATATAAGTTCCTCAAAGCAAGGCCAGAATAGACCATTGTCCAAACTCTAATCTTTCAGGTGCACCCTCAACAGAAGTTAACACTGTAATTACTAATAGTACCGCAATCTCTCTGTATTATCAGTTTGACTTGCAGCTCATGCAACAGTAACTGTTCTAGTATCGCATACTTTTATTATAATAAAATTACATAAGTCTCTTCCATATACAACTCTTCTGTCTCTACCAGCTTTCTAATTGGTTGCTCACTGCCGTCTTTCCTTCATCTCAACTAGCCAGTTCTCATATAATTATTACTCCCTTTAAAGTTTCACTGCTATTCCCATCTAATCACAACTGATATATATTTAAAAAACCTGTACTGCTCTTACTTATATGTCTACTTACACAAATATTCATGTAAATCATAAAAACACTACAATCAAAGTAGGAAACAAAAGATAAATCGTAACAGAAGCTGCATTTAAACATCTGATGCAATGCTAAGTCTCACCCATGGACTCAAAGATGAGGTAGATGTCCTTGTCATTCTGAGCTCTGATAACATCAAGCAGCTTGATGACATTTGGATGTTCTCCAAATGCCTGCAGAGGGAAGAGACTCAACTGTGAAAATCAAGTGTCTTGCTTGTGAATCATAAAAAAGGACAATAAGCTATTTCATTTTGTATTATTGTCTAGAACAAACATTAACATACTATTTCCTTCATTATGCTTCTACTGAAATAAAATTTTTTAAAAAAGGATTTAAGCTTGCTCCACAGTATGAAAACAGCCATTTAATAAAATAAATAAATAAATAAATAAATAAATAAATAAATCTATCTCTGTTGTCTGGGACATTAGTTCTAAAAATCCCTCTATACCATTTGTAATAAAATCCAGCCAACTTTATGCAGCTCTTATTTTCTACTGAAGGCAAAGAATTATTGTGGCGGTGAAAACAGAACAAAGTTGCCATCAACATTCATAATTAAAAAGCCCATCAAACCAGAAAGTGTCTATCTGGGGGTAGGCTGAAACACTCTACAGGATGCATTGATTGAACTGACTGCAATGGGAGATCAGACCATCAGCATACAAAGAGATACCTACATACAGATATTTTAAACTGGAGGTGAATTCTATCCTCACATTTGCAGACTGACAATACTGTCAAGATAATTTACTTCATCCTCAGTCTTAACAACTTTTACTTCCTATAGCTAACACTTCTGCACAGCTAGAGACACTGTGAACACTTCACAATATGCCAACATTTTCATTAACTGCCCCAACTATAAAATTATAAATAGCTGCACCATAAAACCTATGCTTGTACCTAAACCACATAAATTAATTTTTCATATTTGAACCAGTAATACAGACTCTTTATTTATTTCCATCACAAATTCAGTTATAAACAGTATGAAAAATCATCATATTAAGCTATCTCCAGCAGAGTCTTACAACAGCATCATCTTCCTAGACTCTGAGGCCAAGACAAAAATTGGTTATAATGTACAACATCCAGAAAAATCCACAAACCAACACACTCACCTGCAGCAACCTATGAAAATACACTTACAAAGAAGTAATATACAGCCAGGCCATCAAATATCCTTGCATTAATTCTGAGGACAATATTAAGAATACCCATCCAAATAATCTAAAGAAAGTTTTTACCCAAAAGAGATATTTTTCTAGAGATGCAGATCAGTCTCGACAGTGTTACGTGAGTACAGTTTAAGAACTTAGTTCACACTGAAGGAAAACCCTATTGTTTCATACTGTCTTGCCCTGGAACTAATAAGGGAAAGTTATGAAAAACTTTCAATCTATACTAAAAAAAAAAATCCTACCTTGAAAAAAATCGTCAGAGCCAGTCTTACTTATCTTTGCCTACAGAACAATGTTCTCACTAATTACCAAAGATGACATTCTAAAATGTGGCCCAAAATGCACCAAATAGACAAACAACTATACCGAACAATAAAGATAAAACCTGCAAACAGCATAATGACCAGTATACTATGTATCACCCAGAAAAGAATCATCAAAATGCCCAGATTCTACATCAACACTTCTCAATTACAATAGACTTCATCCAGTCCATCAAATGCCCTTATGATAAACATACAGATTAAACTAAGCAACCATTATGCACAGGAAGGAATTTGCACAGACAAGCAAATTAAGACACATATCCAGTTACCAATGAAAGACTATTTCTTACGTCTTTCCCTTTCTGATCTCTCAGTTATGAACCTAAAGAAAGAGCTGTAAAATACCTTAAAAAAACAGGAGGGGGAAACTAAAATTCTTCAGTCTACTGAGCACCAAAAGTCATGAAAGTAAGGGCTTAATGGCACATTAACCTCCCTCCCCCCAAATGACTCATTCTTTCCTTCAGAAGAAATACCCTTCTTTCTCTTCTCCTAACTCCTCCTTCACCCATCTACTCCAGAAGTGCTATACATTCAGAATGATCTAACTTACAGGTAATTAACTTGTAAGGAATTGTCGCAATATGCTTTTAGCTTTTAAGTTTGTGGCATCTATTTCAGGCTTAAAGAATAATTAAAAAGTTAAAAACCCTCATCTCTCTCCTACTTAAACTTGACAGTCTTAGGCAATACCTCTTCCTGTGAGCCTGCCTTGCTTGTGTCCTTAGACAATCGTAGTTATAACAACATTATCACTATCCAAAAACATTGATGTTTCTACATGGTAAGTCTGTGGAGGAATGGACAGATAATTTTAATGCTGCTGAGATAATTTTAATGCTGCTGCCACTGATAAGGTAATTAGGCATAGTGTGTGGTCAATTATATCAAAACAAGAGCAGCCTCAAGTAATTCCATACAGAACTTCCCTTTTAGTTTTGCTTTGATTATTTTAAGCCGTCAAGTTGCTTTCCACATGATGAAGGAAAAAAATTTTGGCATGCAAATCTCTTCCACACCCCAGCCCACCTCTGAATCATGACATTTAAAACTTAAGAGGAACACTTTCTGTCCACAAAGAAGTAAAAAGTGACAGAAAGTGCAAGTGAATATGGTGATCCTAGAGTAGACATACTGCTAAAAAAGGTGAAAGAACAGGGCATGTCTCAAAGGAAAAATAAGACCAACTCTCCATTTCATTCGGCTGTTTTTGCCCAGCCATGGAAAGACTGTTTGCCAAGATGGCACAGAAAAGAAATTAATGGAGTTGTCAACACTGATCATTGCATTTTGAAAAAGAATGGGAAGAAAATACGTGAACAACATCAGAGATAATTAAAAATAAGAGGGGAAATGGACATTACCTGCAGGAACATAATCTCTCGAAATGTTCTCTAGAAATAAACAAAACAAAGTTTATTATCACTTCAACAGAATGACAGAACAGAGTATGGACTTCCAATGAGAGGGTTAAATCCATTCTGATCTCTAAAGCAGAGGAAACCCTTATATGGTAAACAGGCTAGGAAAACCCCAATTGCTCACTAGAGAGTCACAAGTGTGCTCTCTGTGCTTAGACACTATGGTGTAACAACATAAGGGAGAATCAAACTGTCCATGCCTATGAAGACACTTTTTCCTCAGGGACATCGAACAGTATTTTCTAGATGCCATGACATACAAAGCTTGACATTTATTGCTCCTTTTAATCCTAATACAGGTGTAGACTGTATTATTACATGCATAATTATCAAATAACTAACACCTTTCAGAGACATAAATCCTGAAAATATCTATGAACTCCCAGCACATCTTTCAGGACATATCAGAACAATGATTTCTCACCTGAGCATCTGTTCTGTTCCTGAAAGCATCAAAAATCTTTTTAACAGCAACTATTTCTCCTGTCCTGCGATCAATTGCTTTCCATACAATGCCATAAGCCTAGGGAGAAAAAAGGACAGATGAACTGTATACCATGACATCTTAAGCATGGTTCAGACCCTCAGTATGGAAGTAGAATGTACTCAACAGAGGGATTGAAAGAAAAGGTAATCACCAGCTACCTAGGAGAAAGAGAGATTAGGCCAATGAGCAATACTTGGTTGAGGCAAGGACTAAGAACATCTATACTGTGTACGACCAAAGTTCCACAAGGTCAAGCATCCTGGCTCCCAAAGCAGCCAATAGCAGATGTACATGCTCATGAAGTTCAGCAAGGTCAAGTGCAAGGTCCTACACCTGGGTCAGGGCAATCCCGAGTATCAATACAGGCTGGGGGAGGAATGGACTGAGAGCAGGCCTTGTGGAGAAGGACTTGGGGGTACTGATGGATGAAAAACTGGATATGAGCCAGCAATGTGCGCTTGCAGCCCAGAAAGCCAAGTGTATCCTGGGCTGCAACAAAAGCAGCATGGCCAGCAGGTTGAGAGAGGTGATTCTCCCTCTCTGCTCTCATGAGACCCCACCTGCAGTACTGCGTCCAGCTCTGGGGTCCCCAGTACAAGAAAGACATAGATCTATCAGAGTGGGTCCAGGGTTCCGAGGGCTGGAACACTTCTCCTATGAAGAAAGGCTGAGAGAGTTGGGGTTGTTCAGTCTGGAGAAGAGAAGGCTCCAGAAAGACCAGAAGTCCCTGGTGACTGGAAGAAGGGCAACATTGTGCCCATTTTCAAAAAGGGTAGAAAGGAAGACCCTGGGAACTACCGACCTGTCAGCCTCACCTCTGTGCCTGGGAAGATCATGGAACAGATCCTCCTAGAAGCTATGCTAAAGCACATGGAGGCCAGGGAGATAATTCGAGATAGCCAGCATGGCTTCACCAAGGGCAAGTCCTGCCTGACGAACCTAGGGACTTTCTATGATGGTGTGACGACAATGGTGGATAAAGGAAAACCAATGGATGTCATCTATCTGGACTTCTGCAAAGCCTTTGACACCGTCCCCCACAACATCCTTCTCACTAAATTGGAGAGCTATGGATTTGATGGGTGGACTGTTCGGTGGATAAGGAACTGGCTGGATGGTCGCATCCAGAGGGTAGTGGTCAACGGCACAATGTCCGGATGGAGACTGGTGACGAGTGGTGTCCCTCAGGGGTCCGTACTGGGACCAGTGCTGTTTAACATCTTCATCAATGACTTAGACAGTGAGATCGAGTGCACCCTCAGCAAGTTTGCAGATGATACCAAACTGAGTGGTGCGGTTGACACACCAGAAGGACGGGATGTCATCCAGAGGGACCTGGACAGGCTGGAGAGGTGGGCCTGTGTGAACCTCATGAGGTTCAACAAGGCCAAGTGCAAGGTCCTGCCCCTGGGTCGGGGTAACCCCCAGTATCAATACAGGCTGGGGGGAGAAAGGATGGAGAGCAGCCCTGCCCAGAGGGACTTGGGGGTGCTGGGGGATGAAAAGCTGGACATGAGCCGGCAATGCGCCCTGGCAGCCCAGAAGGCCAACCGTACTCTGGGCTGCATCAGGAGGAGTGTGGCCAGCAGGTCGAGGGAGGTGATTCTGCCCCTCTACTCAGCTCTGGTGAGACCTCACCTAGAGTACTGCGTCCAGCTCTGGAGCCCTCAGCACAAGAAGGACATGGAACTGTTGGAGTGGGTCCAGAAGAGGGCTACTAAAATGATCCGAGGGCTGGAGCACCTCTCCTATGAGGACAGGCTGAGAGAGTTGGGCTTGTTCAGTCTAGAGAAAAGAAGGCTGCGGGGTGACCTGATTACGGCCTTTCAATACCTAAAGGGGGCCTATAGGAAAGAGGGGGAAAATCTTTTTAGTAGGGCCAGCTGCGTTAGGACAAGGGGTAATGGTTTTAAACTAAAACAGGGTAGGTTTAGGCTAGATATAAGGAAGAAATTCTTTACAATGAGGGTGGTAAAACACTGGAACAGGTTGCCCAGAGAGGTAGTGGAGGCTCCATCCCTGGAAACATTCAAGGCCAGGTTGGATGGGGCTCTGAGCAGCCTGATCTAGTTAGCAGTGTCCCTGCTGACTGCAGGGGGGTTGGACTCGATGACCTCTAGTGGTCCCTTCCAACCCAAAACATTCTATGATTCTACCTTATTGCAGCCTTTCAATACTTAAAAGGAGCTTATAAGAAAGATGGAGAGAGACTTTTTACCAAGGCTTGTAGTGACAGTATCATAGAATCATAGGATCATTTAGGTTGGAAAAGACCTTTAAGATCATAGAGTCCAACCGTTAACCTAACACTGCCAAGTCCACCACTAAACCATGTCACTAAGTGCCACGTCTGCATGTCTTTTAAATACCCCCAGGGATGGGGACTCAACCACTTCCCTGGGCAGCCTGATCCAATGTTCAACAACCCTTTTGGCGAAGAAATTTTTCCTAATATCCAATCTAAACCTCCCTGGCACAATTTCAGGCTGTTTCCTCTCATCCTATCACTTATTACTTGGGAAAAAAGAAAAGAGAGATCCCAATTGCCAACAGTGTAGTATTATAGCACTTATCTGAGATACTTTTACTCCAACTGTTTGTACTTCCTGATGCATGGCAAAGGACCTGAACCCATACTCCAGGACCACACATATTCTTGGGAAGTCTGCCTCAATGTTGCTATCTGAGTATTTAAGCATGAAAATCACTCAATATCACCTATTGCAGCTAGTTTACTTTGTATAAGTATTTAAACATTAACTGGGCATTTCTGAGTGAGAAATGACCCCATTGTGCAGAGGTAATACATCTCCTAGAGTGTGGAAAGTTAAGGTTCCAAATCTATGACCTAAAAATAAGAAAACTGGATAGGTACTTGGAGACTGAGTAATCGCCATCTGCAAGTATCACACAGTCATCCAAGATAGGAAAACTCAGGGAGAAGTCCCTGTTCCCTCAGTAGACAACACAGCTTTTAATAAAATAACATTAAAAAAAAAAAAAAGCAGTGAACTGTTTAAATTCCCTCACTGTACAGGAACAGCTTATCTCCCTTGCTGCTGCACTTCTCTGCTCTAGGTTTTGGGCAGTCCTCACCTGTTTCAAGGACTCCAACAGCCTTTTAAGTGCTCAGGTAAGTACATCAGCTGTGTACATACACAATACATACAGAATGTTCCGCATACAAGAGGCAGAAAAAACAGGTATTAAGGAGACTGGAAGCACTTGAGTTAAGAGCTCTTCTAGTAGTTCTGATAACGTCAGTGATGCCTAGGTGATGGATCTGACGCCACTGAACTCCTTTAAAGGCCTGAAGGTGTGTAAATATGTTTGTGAAACAGTCTCCAAATAGAATTCTCAAACAATTTGATATTTCAGATGAAATAGTGTCATTCTGTTTGAAGAACCTAGCATGTTAAAACATGTAATATATCACATCCAGTCAAAGGGAGAAAGCTGATAACTAGTAACAAGATGGCAGCAAACCTCAAGTCAGAGGCAAACTTAGAATGACATATAGCCAATGAAATATAGATCAGTGTGAATTCAAAAGGAGAAAAAAACCCCATTGTCTTAGAAGATAATGAAGAAAATGAGCCTCTCTCAACTGCTCCCTTGTAATTGCACAATTAAATACTTAACTACTAGGATCACCACAACTAAACAATGGCAAAGAGCTGCCAGAATAGAAAAGCAGGTAATCAGGAAGGGCTTAGAGACTGCATGAGGAGAAAGGTCTTGAGACATTAACATTGGCTCACACATAAAAATATGTATTTTTATGGGGAAAAAAATTACTTGATGCAGCACAATACTTGAAGTAATGGGGCTACAGTAAATGCGAAAGTATTTGGCAGGGACAAACAGAATATACTTTGAGACTCCGATGCATTTTACCATAAGCCAGGTGTACATACAAGGCCGGTGTGGCAGTTCTCCAGTAACTTACAGGGGAAAAAACCTCATGGGGAATTTAATTTTCAGTTTCACATGCTACAACATAACACCTTCCTCTGAAATTTAGTTGTGAAACAATATAAGAAGTCACAGAAAGTTATCAGGCTACGATTTATGGTGGTTTTCTCTATTAGGCATAATAAACAATTTCGAAGCCCAGGTTTTCTTCAGAAACTCTCAGACCTCCAGCACCAGACGCGGCTGAGGGGCCTGCGCAGGGACCGGACGGCCCGCAGGGCAGCCCTGCTCCCCGCCGCCCGGCCCCCCGGGCTCCCCCGGGCACTCACCCCCTTGCCCAGGCGCCGCTTGATCTCGTACTTCTGGGAGACGAGCGCCTCCACCTCCGGCGCGCTCATGGCGGCAAGCCGAGGCACGAGCGGCTGCGCGCGGCGCCCGCCCTGTTGGTTCCCGCTGCCATGGAAACGGGCCGGCTGCACAACGCATGCGCCAAGCGGCCAGGGCGGCGCAGGCGCACAGCGTGACGTCAGGCGTACGGCGCGTGTGGCTGCCGGCGCGGCCGTGCCGTTTGCGGGCCTGGAGCGGCCGCTTCCGCCTTCCTGCTTCTCTCTCTCCCCGGCGGGAGGTCCGCCGCGGGCCCGGCCGTGCTTGCTGGCTGTAGCGGGCGGCTGCTGGGGGAGCCGCACGCCGCGGGACACCTTCCCTTGGGCGGTGGCGGGCCGTGGCCGCGGTGCCGCTCTCTGCTGCCGGGAGTGCGGTGGGAGGGTGGTGCAAAGTGTAGGCCCGTGCCTGCAGTGTAAATCTGTCCTTGCTAGCCGCACGGTTTGGCAGACACTGATTCCCATAACATCCTTGTTGACAAACTGAGTAAGTACAGACTAGTTAAGTGCGTGGTTAGGCTGAAAACTTCCTGAACTGCTGGAACCAAAGCTTTGTCGTCAGTGACGTGAAGTCCAGCTGGAGGTCAGTGGCTAGTGGTGTACCACGGTAGTGGTCAATACAGGTGTCACTGCTGTTCAGCTTCTTCATTAATCAGCTGGATGGTGGGCTGGGGTGCAGGCTCAGCAAGCTTGCAGGTGATGAAAAAACAGGGAGGAGTGTTGATAGAGCAGATGGTTGCGCTGCTATTCAGAGGGACACTGTCAGGGCAACAGGAACCCTGTGAACTTCATCACTGGCAAATGCCGAGTCCTGTATCTGGGGAGGAATAATCCTATGCAGCAGTACAGGCTGGTAGCTATCAGGCTAGAAGACAGCTTGCAGGAAAGGACCTGGAGGTCCTGGTGGACACCAGGTTGACCATGAGCCAGCAAGTGTATTCTTGCAGCACAGGTGGTGAACATTGTCCTAGGCTGTGCTAGGAAGAACCTTGCCAGCTGTCTGAGAGAGGTGACCCTTCCCTTTTGCGCAGCACTGAGAACACACCTAGAGAGTGTCTCGTACGGTTCTGGGCTCCCAGTATAAGGCAGGCACAGACATACAGGATTGTGTCCAGCAAAGGGCCACAGAGATGGTTAAGGCTTGGAGCACCTGTAATAGAGGAAGAGGCTGAGAACTGGGATTGTTTAGCTTGGAGGAGGCTCAGGGGATCTTACTAATGTGTTTAAATACTAGGTGGAGCAGGGGGGAAGGCAGAGCCAGACTGTTCTGAAATTGAAATTTGTGACGGAATTGAAATTCCATATAAATGTAAGAAAAAACTTTTTTTACTGTGTGATCAAACACTGTAACAGGCTGCACAGAGAGGCTGTGGAGTCTCTGTCCTTGGAGACCTGAAAAGTGGCTCTGAAAGTGGCTCTGCTCTGGTTGACCCTCCTTTGAGGTCTCTTCCAACCTCAGCTAAGGTCTGGTTCTGTCTAAAATATCCCTGTGTGAATGTTAAAACTTAGAGTAAGGGTGACCTCTGGTGTCATTGTTGATGAGGTAATCGAAATCCAGAAATGTTCAACTTGGAAAGTAACTGCAGCTGCAGTCTGTTAGGAAGCAGAACTCTCTACGTCTTGCTTCTCAAGTGAACACTAAAGCAAGAAAAGAATGAGAAGAAAGTAAAAAGTGATATGAATATATTCAGTGAATATATTTTACCGATAGTTATGATCAAGGGTCAAAGACCTCAACTGCTTATATTGTTTAAAGGATTTGGTTGCTTATGTATTTATCTTCTCTCCTTTGGAGACTAGCAGAAGGTAAAGTCTTTGCCGTGTAGGAGATTTGGGAAAATGAATGCTGCTGAAAGTAAGAGCTGGCCTACAAAAGTTCATACTATGGCATCAGTAGATGTAGTTTCCAGTGAAAAGTAACATAGAGATTGGCTCGCTACGTCTAATATAATTTGCCCATAGAAAATTGCTAATTAACAAAACATCCAAGTTTGATCTCAAAGAGAAAATATTGTTTATTTTGGGATGTGAAGGGATTGCAGTTTCAAATATCTTAATGCAGATGTCACAGAAGTTAAAGCTGAGGTTACTTTTAAGATCTGTTCTCTGGATTGCATGCTGAGCATGAGCCATGTAAATCAATCCTTTCATTCACCCACAGAACATTTACTTCTGTATACTCTCTTACCTAAGGATGGCAACAGCTGACAGTCCAGCTATATCAACTGATACATTGGCAGGAGTGAGGAGTGGAAAAGTGGTTTTTTTAGGTTAATGGGCATATCTGAACGGGCTGTGAGTGCTGTAGGTTTCGCCATTTGCACTGTGTGCCTCATGCTGGTGTAACCAGTGGCGCATGTGTGCCATGTCGTGAATGTATTGGTTCTCCCGAAGAAGCTGCTGCTGCTGCTCTCTCAGTTGAACTTTGGTTTCTTTCAGGATTTTTGAGTACTGGATGAGTCTCAGCAATTCCTGGCGCAGATGCCAATTCTCTGCTTTTACTTGTCTGATATGCTGAATTAGAGATTGTATTGCTGCTGCTTCTGCTCTCTTGGTGAGAACCTGGATCTTCTGATGAAAGTCCATCTCACAATCAGCCTTGGCCTGCAGAAATCTGCTCTTGATTTTGTGCATTTCATCTGAATGCTGTATCTTTGTGACCAACAATTCCTTCTCCAGCTCTTTAATCTTTTTCGACTGTTCCAGCTGAACAGATGGATCTCTGAAAGGCTGCAGGTCTTCAACCTCCTTGTTCATAAGAGAGTACTTTGTCTCCATATTTATCAGAGCGTTCCTTACCTCCTTCTCTTTTTCTGTATACTGTGAGATTAGCTTCTCTTTCTGCATCCAGACTTGAGACAGATCAGTGTGATTCTGGTCATTTAATGTTATTATCAGATTTCGGCACTTCTGGCTGTGTTTTGTTATGTAAGAGAGGTAAGTGTTGCTCTCTTCCTGATTCTGTTTGGCTTCCTTTTCTAGGAATTTATTTTCCTGCAGGAAGTGCTCCACTCTTCCCATGTATGTGTTCATATGTTCAGTGAGAATCTCATATTCCTTCTGCAAGTGCAATTTCCTCTCTTTGACAAGTATTTCCAGGTCACTTATTCCTTTGGATATATCTTCATTCTTGGTTCTTAGTCCTTGCTTACTTTTCCCAGCACGCATGGTGTCTTGTTTCATCTGCTTTGTCTTGGATGCCATATTCCACGCTGGGGGTATCAAACTCTGGCAAACTGTGACAGAATGAAAAATTACAAATTCTAAGTGAGCATTTATACCACATGTAGGACCGTTGGTTTTTTCCCCAGTCATGCCCTCTTATGTTCTTATGTTTTCAACTGGTTATTCTGGCAGCTAAAATTTTTCATGTCTGGCCTAAGTCTTGAGTTGAAGCACACGTGCGCATACATGTATTTGCATTTTTACATTCCTAGTTAACTGAGAAGAAGTGGTTCTGCTAATCTAAAAATACCTATCTTTTTAAGATTTCTTTTTTTGTTATGTAATGTTGTGTTATTTCTGTAGTTTGGAGTACCCAGTCAAATTCCACTGGTGAGTTATTATGGCTGTACATTATGTACTGCCTTTCTGTAGGCAGTAGACCTTGTCCATAAAATTTAAGCAGCAAGTGAGTACTGAAGTGCTAATAGTGCATGCCTGAAGTTTCATAAAGCAAATTCTAAAATATAACTGCTAAGTCATCATACTGGACTGGAAGCTACTTGTAGAAAATGTGATGGGCAGTGGTATAGATTTAAGCCCTGTTTCTCCATCAAAGTTAGATTCCTGTATTTGTGTTTGAAGAGACAGCTGCCTGGATTTAGAAGGTTAAGTCAGTATTGTCTTGCAAAATGAGAGCAGAAAGGGAACTGTTGCAACCAGTTTTAACCTAGGGCTTCAGTGATAAGGTATTTACTCACTTTGGAGAGTGACCATGTTCTTATCCTTCCACTGCCTGAGGTAACATAAACTGGTATCTTTTTGGACATAATCTTAACTATAATGTCATTTGAGATATGACGCAGATAACTAAATATTTATGAACACAGAGAAAGTGAAAGAATGACCATAAAAGGGATAATGGCTAAAGATACATCCTCCCAGATCCGGCCATGGAATGTGTGCCATGGATTTTGATGGATTGTTGAATGTGCCATGCAGATGTGATCTTCCTGGGACTTCATTCTTCCCTCAGAGATGGTGGGTGGGAGGAAGATAGGTACAGAACATTATGGGTTGAACATCAATTCAGCATCTGTTGAGACCCTGCTGGGTTATGCATTTGGAGATTATTCATCTTGTCTGGTTTATCTGTCTTCCACTTTGGTTTTGTTGTAGGTGAGTAACCTGAAATTTGCTTTGGTGTTTTGGCCAAATTAAGGCAAAATGTTTTACTCTGTTATGAGAAAGATGTTACAGCTCTATCAGAGTACATTGGTATCCAAGCTGATGCCTTGGTTTTCTGTGCTGTTCAGGAGTTGCTTTGTCCGGGTCCTCTCTTGCTGAGAAGATAAGAGCCCCTTATTAAAGACAGTTTAGTTAAGGCAGAATGAGAGGCTTTATTTTTAAACTCTCAAGGTTTCAGGGACTTTTTGGGTGGGCAGATCACATCCATACTGGGGGTAGAATCATAGAATCACCTTGGTTGGAAAAGACCTTTAAGATCATTGAGTCCAACCTTTAACCTAACCCTGCCATCCCACCACTAAACCATGTCCCTAAGCACCTCATCTATCCTTCTTTTAAATACCTCCAGGTAGCAGGAGTGGTTTGCAGTGGAAGCACTGGGCCACATTTTTTTGTCCTTGACTGGACATGCCTTTCTAGCATGTATCCTGCTGCAGCTCATCGGCAGAGACACCACACTATGCGTGTAAGAATTCTGGTCTGATATGTCTCACTCAGCCTGTGGTATTCTTTCACCACTAATAGGACAGATTCACAGAACCACCAAATGGTTGAGACTGGAAGGGACCTCAGGAGATTGTCTAGTCCAGCCCCTTGCTCAAACCAGGGTTAAGCAGGTTGCTTAAGGTTTTGAATATCTCCAAGGATGGAGACTCCACAACCCCCTCCAGGCAACCTGTTCCTTCTGAGTGTTTGACTACTGTTACAGTAAAAAAGTTTTCTCTTTCATCCTGTTCATCCTGCTGGGTCCAATAGAATTGTGTATGTCTGTTTTGTTTAAATGTTCCCTAACCTGATCCTCCTCCATTGAGGGCAAGTCTTCCTTGCTCCAGACTTTCTCCCTGGCTGCAGGGACCTGGGATTCTGGAAGGTCACAGAATCCCAGAATCCCAGAATGGCAGGGGTTGGAAGGGACCTCAGGAGATCATCTAGTCCAACCCTCCTGCTCAAGCAGGGTCGCCCAGGGCAGGTTGCACAGGACATCGTCCAGGTGGGCTTTGAATATCTCCAGAAAAGGAGAGATTCCACAACCCCCCTGGGCAGCCTGTTCCAGTGCTCTGTCACCCTCAAAGTAAAGACGTTCTTCCGCATATTCAGTATTGCCAGTAAAGACCAATGCGAAGAATGCACTGAGTAGCTCAGCCTTTTTGGCATCCTTTGTCACTAGGTCCCCTGCCCCTTTCAGCTAAGAGACCATGTTTTCCTAGTTGTCTTTTTGCTGCTCATACCTGTAGAAGCCCTTCTTGTTGCCATTCACATCCCTTGCCATATTACATTCCAGATGGGCTTTGGCTTTCTTAACACCATTCCTGCATACTCAGGCAGTGTCTTTGTATTCCTCCTGGGCTGCATGATCCAGCTTCCACCTCTTGTATGCTTAATTTTTACATTTGAGTTTTGTAAGGAGCATCTTGGTCTTTGGTCTAGGCCTTCTGCCACCCTTGTTTGACTTCCTGCTTATTGGGATGGAACACAGTGACAAAGGACAAGGAAAAGGCTGAGGTACTTACTGCCTTCTTTGCCTCAGTCTTTAGTTAGTCAGACCAGTTCTCTGGGTACCCAGCCTCCTGAGCTGGAAGACAGGGACAGGGAGCAGAATGAAGCCCCCATAATCCAAGGGGAAATGGTTAGCAACTTGCTATACCACTAAGACACACACATCTGTGGGGCCGGATGGGGTCCACCCAAGGGTACTGAGGGAGCTGGTGGAAGTGCTTGCCAAGCCACTTCCCATCATTTATCAGCGGTCCTGGCTAAGTGGGGAGGTCCCAGTTGACTGGAGGTTAGCCAGTGTGACACCCACCTAGGAGAAGGGCCAGAAGGAGGATCAGGGGAACCACAGGCCTGTCAGTCTGACCTCGGTGCTGGGGAAGGTTATGGAGGAGATCATCTTGAGTGCCATCACACAGCATGTTCAGGACAACCAGGTGATCAGGCCCAGTCAGCGTGGGTTTATGAAAGGCAGGTTCTGCTTGACCAACCCCATCTCCTTCTATGACAAGGTGACCCGCTTAGTGGAGGAGGGAAAGGCTGTGGATGTTGTCTGCCTAGACTTTAGTAAAGCCTTTGACACCATTTCCATAGCATTCTTCTGGAGAAACTGGCTGTTCATGGCTTGGGCGGGCTTATTCTTCACTTGGTAAAAAACTGGCTGGATGGCCGGGCCCAAAGACTTGTGGTGAATGGAGTTAAATCCAGCTGGCAGCCGGTCACAAGTGGTGTTCCCCAGGGCTGAGTATTTGGGCCAGTTCTGTTTAACATCTTCATCCATGACCTGGGCGAGGGGATCGAGGCCACCCCCAGCCAGTTTGTAGATGATACTGAGCTGGGTGGGAGTGTGGATCTGCTGGGGGGGAGGGGGGCTCTGCAGAGGGACCTGGCCAGGCTGGAGCCATGGGCCCAGCCCAATTGTATGAGGTTCAACAAGGCCAAGGGCCGGGTCCTGCCCTGGGGTCACAACAACCTCATGCAGTGCTTGGGGAAGAGTGGCTGGAAAGCTGCCTGGCAGAAAAGGACCTGAGGGTGTTGGTTGACAGGCAGCTGAATATGAGCTGGCAGTGTGGCCACGTGGCCAAGGCGGCCAGCCTGGCTTGTAACAGGAATGGTGTGGCCATCAAGAGTAGGGCAGTGACCGTGCCCCTGTACTTGTCACTGGTGAGGCCTCACCTCGAATACTGTGTTCAGTTTTGGGCCCCTCACTATGAGAGAGACATTGAGGGGCTGGAGCATGTCCAAAGAAGGGCAATGAAGCTGGAGCCCCAGGCTGCTGAGGATCGGCTAGGGGAACTGGGCGTGTTCAGCCTGGAGAAGAGGAGGCTGAGGGGAGACCTTATTGTTCCCTACAACTGCCTGACAGGAGGTTGTAGTGAGGTGGGTTTTGGTCACTTTTCCCTAGCAGCAAGTGATAGGACAAGAGGAAATGGCCTCAAGTTGTGCCAGGGCAGGGTGAGGTTGGACATTGGGAACAATTCCTTCCCTGCAAGGGCTGTCAGGCACTGGAAGGGGCTGCCCAGGGAAGGGGTCGAGTCCCCATCCCTGGAGGCATTTAAAAGATGTGTAGATGTGGTGCCTAGGGATAGGGTTTAGTGGTGGGATGGCAGTGTTAGATAACACTTGGACTTGATGATCTTAAAGGTCTTTTCCAATCTAAACTATTTGATGGTTCTATGAAAAGAGCCTGCCTCTGTCATCTTTGCACCCTCCCTTCAGGTACAATATACATTAATAAGATCCCCCCTTGCCTTCTCTTTTCCAGGCTAAATAATCCCAGCTCTCAGTCTTTCCTTAGATGAGGGATCCTCCAGTACCTTTATCATCTTTGTGGCCCTTCATTGGACTTTCTTCACTAGCTACATGTCTCTCTTGTAGTGGGGAGCCCAGAACTTGACACACCATAGGTGTGCCCTCACTAGTGCTGAGTGGGTGCTAGTGTTAGTGCACACAGGTAGTTACACTTTCCCAGTTATCTTGTCATCCCCACTCCTCAGCGTTATGCATCCCCTTAGGAGTTACCTGATCTAATAAACAGCTGTAAACTGGGAGACGAAGGAGAGAAGTGAACTCAGTAGCAAAGGCACCCCCCACCCCCACAGTATCACATATAAACCTCCACTTACTTCTGAAAACTGAACATTTATGGAAGGGATACCCCTACTGGATCCTGGGAAACTTCAGTGGCCCCAGAGAGCAAGAATAAAGATATTGAAATATCTTGGAGATATTCAAAAGCTGTCTGGAGGTGATCGTGGACAACTTGCTCTACGTGGCCCTGTTTGAGCAGGGTGTTTGGATTAGATGACCTCCAGAGGTCCCTTACAACCTCAACCATCTGTGATTCTGGGATTCTGTGAAAGGATGATAAATCGTGCCCTGGTTCTTTGTCTCATGTACATGCATCATAGCAGTCAAAAGATAGAAGCTAACTTGTAGTGTGCCCGAGCTATCTGTTCTGCAGGAAATTATGAGGGTATGTGTAATGGAGTGCAAAAGACTCAGTGAAATAACTTTGACCAATCAGACAGGTTGGGGCTGCAGGTGGTGGGAAGAGCCAGCTCTGGAATGGCTACCATATACACGAGGATAGGACCTCTGAGCTTATTCTTAGATGTGCGCCAGGTTGCCGTGTCAAGAGAACAACATCCCAGATAAGAGCCTAGGGTGAAGAAACACACACGTAGGGCAAATAATGGTAAGACTTACCAAGTTGCTAGTAAAATTGGCCACAGTAAGATGCACCTGTAGAGCACAGGATTGTTTTCCAGAAGGGTCAAACATTACTGAATAATGAATGACGAAGTGCAGCAACAAATTGGAAGCTGTACGTGTCTGAAATCCATGTTTTTTCCTTCAGGTTCAGAATATTTGTTTTTGCTGGTCTTGTGGCACAGGTTCACACTGGTAAGTATAGTCAAACTTCCTGAATTAGAGAAATAAGTTAGAAGACATGTTTTGTAATATTTGTGAGATACCAAGTAAAGGTGATAGAATAATGGTCGATGCCCTATATAGCGCTTTTAAAAATCCATCTTCTCTACATATCAAGTTATTAAAAGATCATCATAGGAAAGGGATGTCTAGTCATTAGACTTAATTTTTTTTATTTGAATGAGGCAGGGAATTGTTGAAATAACAGTAAGTGATAATATTATCATAGAATCGTTTGGGTTGGAAAGACCTTTAAGATCATCAATTCCAACCATTAACCTAGCACTGCCATTCCACCACTAAACCCTGTTCCTAAGCACCTTGTCTAGATGTCTTTTAAATACCTCCAGGTCTTTTAAATACCCGCAGAGATGGTGACTCGACCCCTTCCCTGGGCAGCCCCTTCCGGTGCTTGACAACCCTTTCAGGGAAGAAATTTTTCCTAATGTCCAACCTAACCCTGCCCTGGTGCAACTTCAGGTCATTTCCTTTTGTCCTATCGCCCGTTCCCTGGGAGAAGAGACTGACACGCACCTCGCTACAACCTCCTTGCAGGTAGTTATAGAGAGTGTTAAGGTCTCCCCTCAGCCTCCTTTTCCTTTTCTCCAGGCTAAACAATAAACAATGTCTGAATATATTCTCTGCCTATATATAACTGCCTACAATCATTTCAGGAGGGGATTCATTTTTTTTTAACATGCAACATTATGTTTTAAAACTGCTGAGATACCTGCAATATAAGAGGCAGTTAAGTACACAACAGATGCTAAAGGAAGGAAAATGCATCAGTATTAACGACTCTTGCAGACATAATTGGAAATTTATAGGACTGAATAGTACTTTGTGTGCCAGATTTCTAAACTACTTACTCAAGAGGAACAATGCAATCAAGGATTTAGAGCTGGAGAGAAGTCTGATAAATCTAATGGTTTTAATGAACATTTGTAACTAAAAGTTACTGTATCTTAATACAACTGGTGGCCCTTTTTAAAGACAATATGCAAGTAGATAGGTGAAGAAAATAGAATAAATGTACTGAAGTTGCCTGTCATAGTAATAGCAGAACAGGTTCTAAGCTAGGAATGTGGCAGCTGCATCAGAAGTAGAGTGGGTATAGGGAGACATAAGAATCCATATAGAAATCAGTGCAGTTGTGTTTTGGGAAACAGACCTGAAGAGCTAGAAGGGTGTCACAACGGACAAGTATTAGAAGTAAGTTAATACTAATTGTGTAGCTTTTGGGGAAAGGCAATTTTAGAGTTCTGTAAATGTTAGAGAAATGACTAAATCTACATGGAAGAGACAGGCCTTGCTAAAGCTGGTATTATACAAAATGCGGGTTTTTTTTTTTAAAAAAGCACCAACCTTTCCTGCTCCTGTAGTCTTCACAGATTTTCCAAATAGCTTCTTCCAGCTTGCTGTTGTTGGTTTACTGGAGAGCATTTGCTGACAGCCCAACTGCGATCTCTGAGGAATGCTGGTGTTGTAAGCTATGCGTGTCCATGGTGATGAAACACACGAAGTCACAAGAGCAGCTCTGCAGCAAGATTCTCAGAGCCATTTCAGCTCCCAGCTTGGTTGTGAGGTCTGACTGTAATGTACTTTGGTACCTGTTAGTGTCAGTTAGGCAGAAACACGAAGGCAGTTTGGCTTATAATCGATTTATAGTGGCCACTATATTAATAGGGAAATGGCCTCAGCTAGCTATTAGGGTGTGCTGAAGGAAAAAGTATGACTTAAGACATGGTCCTCCTTGGGAATTAGGTGCCTGTATCTACTCAAGCATTTCCAGAGCATACATTTGGGTTTTCTTTCCAACAGGTTGTCAAGCAGTCCCAGGTCCCACAAAATTAGGAAGGGGTGTGTGTATGGGAATGTTCATGACGTTTGAAAGGCAGATACTAGAAAGGATTTTTGCAAATGTAGTCCTTATTTATGGAGGGGTTTCTCATTTTCAAAAGGAAATTAATATTTTGGGAGGCACTTCCTGCACTGGTTTACTTATTCATCTAAACTGGCTATTTGAGACTAAAGTACAACTTTCTAGAAAGGCATCTAAACTTGAATACAATAATAATCATAGAATCGTTTAGGTGAAGAATACACTACTTTGGTTATTTTTTGCAGTGGTTGATCGTTTCACATAAAAATGTGTGAAAGTGAAATTTTTCTTTTCTAATTTCAATTTTACAGCTTCAGATTTTACTGATTTGTGGGTGGTTTCCTGAAAAATTAGAGCACCCTTGTATTTGGTTTAAGTGGCAAAGCGTTGGTAGCTGGGGGGCTGCAGGGCTGGCTTCTGTGGAAGACACCAGACGCTGGTCCCATGTCAGATGGAGCCAGTTCCAGACCGTTCCAAGGACCCACTGCTGACCAAAGCTGAGCTAATCAGCAATGGTGGTAGCACCTCTGTGATAACAGATTTAAGAAGAGGTAAAAAATGCTGTGCAACAGCAGCTGAGAGAGGGGAGTGAGAATATGTGAGAGAAACAACTCTGCAGACACCAAGGTCAGTGAAGAAGGAGGGGGAGGAGGTGTTCCAGGTGCTGGAGCAGAGATTCCCTTGCAGCCCATGGTGAAGACCATGGTGAAGCAGGTTGTCCCCCTGCAGCCCATGGAGGACCCCACACTGGCGCAGGGAATGTGCCTGAAGGAAGCTGTGACCCCGTGGAGAGCCCACACTGGAGCAGGCTCCCGGCAGGAGCTGTAGCTCTGTGGAGAGGAGCCCATGCAGGAGCAGATCTTCTGGAAGGTCCTGAGGCCTTGTGGGGGACCCACGCTGGAGCAGTCCGTTCCTGAAGGACTGTGCCCTGTGGAAAAGACCCATGTTGGAACAGTTTGTGAAGAACTGCAGCCTGTGAAAAGGATCCACATTGGAGAAGTTCGTGAAGGACTGTCTTCTGTGGATGGGACACTACCACACTGGAGCAGGGGAAGAGCGTGAGGAGGAAGGAGCAGCAGAGACAAAGCGTTATGAACTGATCACACCCCCCATTCCCTGTCCCCCTGCACTACTAAGCAGGAGGAGGTAAAGTTGGGAGTGAAGTTGAGCCCAGGAAGGGAGCGGGGGGTAGAAGGTGTTTTTAGATCTGCTCTTACTATCCCACTCTGATTTTGACTGGCAGTAAACTAAATCAGTTTCCCCACATTGAGTCTGTTTTGCCCATGGCGGTAATTTCTGAGTGATCTCCCTGCCCTTATCTCAACCCACAAGCCTTTCATCATATTCTCTTCCCCTGTCCTGTTGATGATGGGAATGATAAAGTAGCTTGGTGGGCACCTGGCAACCAGCCAAGGTCAACCCACCACAACCTTTTACTTGAGTCTTTTCTCCCTGTGAATATTTTTATGTGTGGTGTTTGTATGTCCCAGTCTTTTTCTGAAAGAAAATTGAGTTGTTTGTCCCTCATTTCTCAAGCTCATGTATACTTTTGTCTCTTATACCACCTTACTCTGTCAATGTCTTTCAAAATGTTTTGATTCTAGTCTGCATGTAGTCAAACACAAAAGACATGTGAAATGCAGCAAGAGACTCGTTAGTTTGTAGATTTGCACCCAATCTATTTTGTTCTGTATATAATTCAGGTGCATTAAGCTACGTTGAAAGGTGGATTAATGGACAATTTTTCTCCTAATGGGATCTGCCAGCCAAACACATGAACAGGTAGCTTCTTCAGTGCAAATGGAGAGCGGTCAGTTGCTGGGTATGTGTGCTTTGGACCAAGTATATTTTACATCTGCTTGTACAACTCAGGATGCTTTGCTTCATATTTTTTTAGGGCAAAGGATTTCACTATGACTCCACTGACAGGTGCTGGCTGACAAAGTTATAATGCCTCAAGGGAGGCTCTAAAGCAAGATCAAGGACTTGAGATGTGCAGCCTGCCAGAAGAACATCACTCAGTAGCAGTTGATAGCCTTTAGCTGCAGCCATTGTTATATATAGTTCACTTTGTTAGATTCAGAAAAGTTTTCTGCAGTTGCAGATATCTTAGCTTGGCTTTGCACCCTACAGTAATGGTATCTGTGTGTTTATAAACTGTGTTAATCCTAGGCATGTAAAACATTAGGGGATAACTTACTATACATAAGGAACTACAGACTGCCGTCCTCAGACCTTTACAAGTTAGCACAGTAGCAAGAAGAACACAAACACCATGAAGGTTCCTGGCTTGATCCTGGTCAGGAGCCTGTAGTCATAGGGGGGTTTACAGCATCCTCACTGGTCTTGTGAGTAATAACCTATGATTCATGAACTAGCACAGGAGAAGAACAGTGACCAGTAGTTGAGCCAATGTGGTGTTGCCATTGCTAGCAGGACCTCAATGTCTGCATGATGTCTCACCTGCCTTTTATGAGTTTTATTTTGGTCTTTTTACCTGGAACAACCAGTAGTGCCTACAGTAAGATTTTTCATGGCTAGATGGCTTACCTGTGCCCTAACTTGTGTTTGTCTTGCTTTGCTTGGTCTAACTGCTTTATGTAATAATAATGGCAGGTTTGCCATCCTGCAAACACCTCCAAGCCCTGTCCCAGGGACCCCAATCACTCCCTGATGCTGCCTCAAAGGTCCCTCTGGTCCCCAAGCACCCCCAAAGTCTGCCCCAAGGCTCCCAAACACCCCCACACCTGCCCCTTGGGTAGTCCTGTCCAAGCAATGCATAGAGCAGGAGCTGCTGGTAGGGCTGTGCATTGTCATGGCCTCTCCATAACTCTTCTGGCCTCTCTTTGCAGGTGCTGGAGCCTGGCAGTTGAAGGAGTGTCACAGCTGGAAGCTCTGCACAGATCTGTGGCTGGCTGTGTAGGATGAGCTCTCTTTTGCAGCATCAGCAGAGCTAAGTTTTGGGGCTGCATTGCATGTGAAGGAGGCTGAGAGGGTGGAATGTAGATGTCCCTCAGTTGGAGATGTTGTGTGGGGGGAGCTGGAGGTTGCTTGTGCGAAATCGAAACTGGGTGCAGGCATTAGGAGATGTGCAATACCCACCAGTGGGAATTTGAGTGATGTGCCAAGTGGTTTAAGTAGTTTGCATTACAAAACCATGCCTATTTTGCATCATTGAAAAATATTTCCTAGCTGCAAAGTTTTATCCTTGTCCTGACTGCTTCTGTGAGGCATTTTCTGGTTAGTCTTTAGGGTGGGATTTGCTGGCCAGAGGAAAAGGCTTTTGAGGAGGTGTTAGTGACCTCTCAAACTTAAGCTCTGAATCCCATCCCTGAAGGAAGAAGTAGGGGGAGGCTGACAGCTACTCAGTGACTTGCTATATGAAAGGGTAGTGCTTAGTCTAGGCAAGGATTTCTCAGCTCTCAGCTCTGCCAGGTGCACAAGAAGCTGGGAGGGGACACAGCTGGGACAGCTGACCCAAACTGACCAAAGGGCTGTTCCAGACCATATGATGTCATGCTCAGTATATAAGCTGGGGGAAGAAGAAGGAAGGGGGGGACGTTTGGAGTGATGGCGTCTGTCTTCCCAAGTCACTGTTACATGTGATGGAGCCCTGCTTTCCTGGCGGTGGCTGAACACCCACCTGTCCATGGGAAGTGGTGAATTAATTCCTTGCTTTGCTTTGCTTGCGTGCGTGGCTTTTGCTTTCCCTATTAAACTGTCTTTATCTCAAACCATGAGTTTTCTCACTTTTACTCCTCTGATTCTCTCCTCCATCCCATTGTGGGGGAAGTGAGTGAGCGGCTGCATGGTGCTGAGTTGCCAGCTGGGGTTAAACCATGACAGTGGTACAGCCTGCAGCTGAGAGTGGATGGGAAGAAAGCTGTGCTGCTCACTGTGGCCATGCTGGAGAGATCTGTGCTGTTCCAGGGTGGCTGCACTGTGGCCAGGCTGGGACAACAGAGTCCATGCCAAACATCACCAGCTAGGACCGAGACTGTGGCTGGAACTGCCAAGAAGATGGGTATGAGTGGGGACAGGGATCCATGTGTGGGGCTGTGGGTCCCATGTGTGCAGGGGCATCCCAGCCAAGGTGACACACCGTGGGGGAGATTCAAGGTATGGTGGCATGAGGCCTGGGGAGAGCCACAATGGGGCCAGAGGACAGGGGTGGTGGATGGCTCAGGGCTGTGGCGGGGAAGGTGGTGCATCAGAGCAGTGTGGTGGCTGCACCCAAGCATGCAGGGTTGCCCAGGCAGCTGGGACTGGCCAGAGAGTCATGATTGGGATGGGTCACACTGAGGGGCTGTAGCAGTGCTGCAGGGCAGCCTGGGTCAGGGTGGGGACATGTTGTGGAGCTGGGGGAGCCCTAGGGAAAGGAAGCACTAGGGAGGGTCCCGAAGCATGTGGAGAGGGGTTGGGGCAAGTCAGGACCATGCCAGAGCAGTGGGTGGTGCCGGGAAGGTAGGTGGTGTGTGGCGTTTGGGGCAGTGCTGGATCCAAACCAAGGCAGTCATGGGGAGCACCACGCCTGTTTTGATCCTGGGCCCTGGTGCGGGGAAAGCTGAGGTACTTTCTGCGCTGCTAATGGCTCTTCCCAGGGAACCGGGCTCTGGCTTTAGCAGAAAAAGGTGTCGGTCGCAGGCAGGCAGGGGTGGCTGCGCGCAGCTCTTGGGCAGGTGCCTCGCTTCTTCAAGTAGGGGGGTATTTCTCGCCTCTCAGCCTCGATGCCCAAACCATCAGGGGTTCAAGTTACAAAAGCCTTTTGTCATCAAAGCAAGAGGACAGCTGGATTCCCACCGGAGCCGCATTTCAGCTGT